>JAQQZZ010082732.1:0-19048 GCA_030265115.1 Mopalia vespertina
ATATTCCCAGCTCTGTAAGGCGTCATATCAGCGCTTTCTCTTTAAACGGAAATGCCAATCCATCATGGCTACTGCGCATGTTACAACGGCATTTTGGTCCGCCGCTTTTTTTTTTAGAGCGAACATAATTTTAATAAGGTGAAGATAAAATCTGTAAAGGAAAACATTAAATGAAAAATAGAGAGAAGACAAATTTCAGTGGGGCGAACACAAAATAGTGTGTAAACGACATAAAATATTTTGATCTTAGAAAATAATCACTTCATTTTCTTTAAAAAACGAGCTGGCAAAACGTACGATTCGCTGGCAGAAATCAGCCACCATGCTGAAGGTTATTTTTGTGTTGATATGATGACGTCATTGCAGCTACATTATTATTAAATTGCTTACAGAGGACAAAATTTGTATTATTTGCAACAAATCATACATAAGAAAGGAACAGTGTTTTTTTTCAAATGTTATTTTTACCCCAAAATCAGGCTTGATTGGCAGGTTTTTTTGGTATAAAACCGCGGGGTACTTTTGCTCATTTCCACAAAAAAAAAAAACAATGGGCGCCATTTGGTCCAAAATCAGTATTGTGGGAACTTTTACTTTATTTGCTGTAAATTTCCGAGTGTAATGACAATTGCCAGTGTATTACTACAGTTCAAGCTTTATATTTTACCCTCATTTATAAAGTCTAGTTAGCAATGAAAAACAGTGATAAGAGTTGATTTGTTCTGTCTAGTTGTTGGGTTTTTGTTAACGTTAAACATATTGTAGGCGTAAATAAATCCCAACCGGCACATTTTTGTTGTTGTGAATACCAGTATTTTGAACCTGTTGCATAGTAAGTATTGGTCTATACTAATCCCAGATCTTTCATATTAGAGAAAACCTTGACATTAGAAGGGTTTATGTAGGCTTTTTTGTTCATGTATAGGAGCTTCATTTATCCATGGCATTTTCAAGGGATTACCTAATCCCTCCACCACTAGTGTTGTACTTGAAAGAGATATCTGCGAGACCCATAATAGGCCAAGGCCAGTCAAAGGCCAGTGAAACAACTCGTTTCTTGTGTTGCATTTTTAAATTACTGTTTGATTAGGCTTATTGTGTTGATCTATGAGTCTTTAAGGGTGGGCTACTTTGTGACAACTCACTAAAATGATTCGTTAATGGCAGCTTGTAAACTTATACAATTTTGCTTTTAGACCTAATGAAATTTTTCTCCAAACGCGTAGGACAAAATGTGTACAGTACAGTATGTAGCCGTATGTCCTCCACTAACGAGTTTAGCACGACAGGTAGGACGTCAGACTTTCCAATTCCAATGCTGTTTATCTTACTTTATTCTATGTTTGTAGTGTTCAACGCTGCTATTTGTGACGTAAAGTATTCTGTTGTGTTTTATTAACACGTATGGCGACTCACTACATTTGTTTGCTGGAATGATGATATTGATCAGCATACCGTTTTGTTTATAAACGTAATGTCTGCTTAACATGTAAGTGCGTAAACAATGTGTCTTCTATTATCACCGATTGCACACGTGACACATGCTGAGATAAAGCAAATATGTTTACTGATTGCTTGGTTTGTTCAACATCGCCTCAACATACAGAATTCAACTTGATCCGTCGGCAGCTTCCGCCTGTGTGGGATATTGCATTTGTTCCACTGGCTCCCATTACACTGCACGGGTCATGTATGAAGGTGGATCAACAATACTGTTTGATGTCCACTAAAATGTTTACGGTGAAGTCTTTTACCTAATGAAGACAGTATCGATTAAATTGATGCCTGGCATTTTTCACAGCATACCGTTATATACTTCGTGCCCGGTTCGATGTGTTACAGCCAAACCTTCGATTTTTCTTCTTCCCTGTAAAACGGTGTATCTGTTTATTGAAAGAAGGTAGAAATTAACGTTGGAATTGCGACACGAGTTGACACGCTACTATTGTCTTGATCCAGGTTAAAACGTTCAACCTATTCTGAACTATACAGAGAAGGCATAAGAAAGGCAAATCTCGGACACACAGTATGACGATTGTTCTTATGTGTAAACACATCTGTGTTTCAATGAGCACTTCATGTATAATAATGAACTCTAGTATTCATTAAAAAAAACCAAAAACATAAATGGTGCATGTAAATTATGAAGACTTAACATATATTCCCTCCTCACAGTCACACGGAAGTCCAAGGGATAATACATGATGGACCCTTAGCCAAAGATTATCATTATAATTACTTTATAATCGTCCTTTCATATCGTCTCAGAGCTAATAGGTAACAGGAAGCCGATCTGTTTGTTGTGTCATTGTATTTTGTCTTGTGATTGTCCTGTGTCGGCTTTGTTTTTGCCAGCGGCGTCGAGGGTGGGAATATTGGGCTGGCACGCCGTGATATCAAGAAATAATCTTAAGTACGACGTTAAAAAGAGTTTTAAAAAATATCAAAGTAGACCTTTCCTATTGTACGTTTGCACAACAAAAGGCTGTGCGTTTACGGAGTTCATTTATGTTCTTCATGTTTAAGTATCGATCATGTATTGAATGTTGATATTTATCTTTGTCAGATTATTAGTCAGTCTTTTATTCTAAGTATTGCTTAGCTGTTTTGAACTCTGTTATAATTGAATTCATAAGTGAATTGTGAAAAACGGCGAATAAACACAACCAAAACCTTAAATGTTAATCCCAAGAATGACTAGGCCTATTTACCTATCAACGTGTGCACATGTTAGTTGTCCTTATACATGTGACAGCTGAGAACGTATAACTTTAACAGAAATCTGATTCTTAAGACCGATTCTTAAATAAATATCTTAACACTCTTTAATGATATGCGTATTGGACGACTGGTTATATTCAGTAGCGCACCTGAGGCATTTAAAGGTTACATGGTGTGATTTTACGAAGTTTCTTTCCGGCATTTCGCCGTATTTATGTCAGGCAGACTAAGAAGTAGACAGACATTTCCAGCGCACCGGTCTAACATTAATGCATTCGCATAGCGTGTTCGTCTGTCCTCTTACAAGGCAAACATTATACCAGCAGATGGCCACTCTGCTCTACAAATCGCCTTACCGAAATGTCACCAACCAAATCACAGTCTAGAGCCATAGTTCAGCACAGACTGGAAACTAATGCGATAAACGGCAGATATGAAACAAAACCCGACACAGAAATTCTTCGTAGTTTGGGCAATACTACAGTAATTATACAACTGTGATAAAGCAGTATGTAAGCACGCGTCTGGTATCTGCCTTTAAGTTTTTCGACCAAACAGTTGATTAACTTTTTAACGTAAATTCAGTAGAATAGGAAAGTCATATTCGTATTCGTGCTTGTCGCGTTCTTGAAGGAAAATGTCTCAAAGCTTTTTACCAGATTGCTATTATTTCTTAGTCCACATTTACAAGCTGTCTAACTTCCTTATTTAACAACGCACTCGTTGTTCAAATGGTAATTATGTAAAGAACACAAACAAGCCTTCCAAGGACTCAAAGGAATTACTGTGCTACACTCGTTCTTCTTGTCCGCCATCGTTGTCACAAAGGATGTAATTACGTTAGACGCTGGCATCTGTTAATTACTTGTCGGCTGTGTTCCACAGTTCACCACAAAACTCGATATTTAAACTTGTTTATAAATTACACAAGCAGACTAACAACTGAAGCATCAATAGGGTTTGCTGCAGACGAGCGAAAATACATATTGTCCTTAGATCAGCATGTTCGCTCTGACAATTATATATATGGCACTTGAAAAGGAAATTTGGAATGGTGTCCTTTATATGTGTGACCATATGGCATTTTGATCCGTTTAAATAATGCAGATATATCTCGTATCGATTTAACTTGTAATGCTTTGAAATTGACGCAAATATGTTGTCTGAATAGTTTCGATAGCTACATTGAAATGACTTTAACATGTTTACATATTCCATGGTTTTCTTCCGGCAAAGTAACATTAGAATCGATATGTATTTTAACTCCTGAAAAAATATTGCTGATCACTTGATACGGAGCGCAGCAAATGGTACGCAGCTAAGCAATACCTTTACAAATTCCGCGTGATGTATCAATTCCATTGGTAAAGTCCATGAAATCATTGTTATGTTATTTGTATTTGACACACTGCACTTCGCACCTGTCCCTTGTTTAAGGGTGTTATGTTTTGAGCGAAGTCTTCAGTTAACACTGGAGGAAATTAATCTTCCAACAGAGACAAAACTGAACATGTTGCTGTTGTGTTCGTATATCACCGTCATATAAGTGAAATCCCCCATGTATAGGCTACACAGCGTAATCAAATAGTCCTTCTCTTTGTTCTGTTACAATTATTATGCATAGAACAGTTAAAATTATTGCGATAATAAATGATGCTGATAAACGTTAACTTTGCATTTAGTGCAGTCGTTCCTAAGTACTGATATCGATTGTTTTTCAAGGAATTAATTCTGTTTCAATTTTCTATATGATTTATAGACGATGTATTTGCAAAACAGGGTCCGAATTGATATATATATAACACAAAACTCACTACATCGGGAAAATATTTGTATGTTCCTTCTGCATGATGTCTGTAGGATGAATCCCCGATTTTACGATCCTGTCGAAACACTGTGCTGTTTCTGGTGATCGGTAATCCAACTTCTCATTTATACTGCAATGTTACAGCCTTCCGCTAGCATAATAAGTAGTTCGTACGTTCAGTTACTTTAAAGTATTCTGCTCAGTAATCTCGTAATCTATCTTAAATGCCGTTTATCACACGGCACCCACGAGAATTGCACTCTAGTATTAGATCGCGATACCCGAAATATATTCATCGCCATACACGGAATGGAAGTGAATAATATCTATGCAGCACTGACATTCGATATGTGTCACATTTTTTAGCCTCAAAAGGATCCCAAGCGTCTGGAGACTATAGACTGACATCATGACGATCGACCCAAAAACATAGCACAAACAATGCATGGGTGTGCATGTACCACTTACGATGAAACAAAGATAAGGGCAACATGTCGTCACATCCTTCGAGGAAATATGTAGTATGTTTGAAAATCTATAGCCATTTAGAACTAGTAATAATTTTGGACAGATTTGATACTACGTAAGACAGATTATATATTTTTGACAATGAGTGAAATCAGCCTTTGTTTTTTCGTGTTACAATAAATATTCGTGACTGCTTATCGCTGGACTAATTTCCATTGCCCTGTGGCAAATACAAAAGATGCGTACAATATGTGTGGAGGGCTAAGGTGTTCTTAGTGTGTATCATTGTCAAAAAATACTCAACAGTTTTTTTTGTCTTTCGCATCTGTGTCATCGCAAGTCGGGAATAAGTACATTCATATTTTCTGGCATAAGCTAACTTAATAAAGTATATTTATTTACGTTTCTCACAAAGTAATAGCGGGTGGTTGGGAGGGAGGTTCCTCTTGACCTGATTTCCTCAGATCTAAGGGGTCACACGACGCCGATCTGTGTGTGATGAATTTGTATTGCATCTTGCGATTATCTTGTCTTATTTTTGTAGCTAGTGGCGTCGATGGTTGTTTCCATCGTCCAATAGGCTAGCATGCCCTCATATGAGTGAAATAACTTTATATACGGCGGTGCATCCCCAATCAAAGAAACCCAACTTCTATTTGTAAGTTTAACCTGCGAAAATTTAACAGACCATATTTTATTTACTGAGAGTATATTCATTTTTAACGACATATTAAAACGGTCAATTAGTTAGCTATGAACACATCGAAGCAGCCATAAAGGCAATGCAAATAAGAATTTGTACAACGTAATAATTTGCTTTCCATTGCTAGACTGCTGCACCCGTACACTGCGGTACACTAAATTGGAAACAGTTATTCTGTCAATTCTGGAGTTTAAGTTCGCGGCGCACTCTTGAAACTTATAGGTGTTATATGCTAGGTTTGGTAATCACAAATTTCCAATAGACAGTGCTATATATTTCACAAATGCAGTCATGATCATTTAGCACAATTTTATAGCAACCCTAAATTTATTGTCATTCAAACATGTCTTTATAATATACAAAAACAAAATTATTTTAGGGATGGTCTATTATGCGTCCGGAAAACGTCAGATTCTATTTGATTTGGAAAGGGATCAGTTCTATTTCGAAAAGTAGGCCTACATCTTGCATCAACATATGCCGAGAGTATACTATATTAAATAAGCGGTGTCCTTCATATGCATCACGAAAGCAGTATTTCTACTTCTGTAGAAATAGTTCTGTGCGATAAAGCTATCATGCATGGTTGTGAATTCGTGTTTGTGTGGTTTTCTGTCTCTATACCTTTAACGTATCCACGTACTACCCCAGTTTTCCCAGATGGTAACACACTAGTAAACATGTTTACACATTGGTTAGTCTAGGATTCGTGTTCACATCACCTCATCCTTGTACAATTCAACTGGATCAGTCTGCAGTTTCCGGCAAACGCTACCTTAAGGGGATATTGCTTTATTGCTCCACCGATTGTCGCTTACGCTTCACGGAACATGTAAGTGGCCAGATCTACAATAATACAAGCCATGACCTAAAAGGTTCGCCGTAACATAGTTTTACCTAATGAAATCAATATTGATTGAATTAGTGCCTTTGATAGTTTTCACTTTATCATGGTGTAGAACGATTGCTCAGTACAGGACATCGTGAGTGAACAAAGCCTAACACAAATATAGCCACATATATATATATAGCTCAGGTTTTCATGTGTCTAGGTTAGATAATAAGAAAATATTACCGTTAGGACAGCTTATAACTGATATATTTGCAAGCATCAACAAAATAAATAAATCAATATATAAAAGTAGATGCTTTTTTTATTCTGTTATACTTCTTACATTTGAACATACAAAAGTACAACTAACCAGTTGTTTATGTATGAGAATATCTGGTCATTGTTATGGTCAAACGATAAGAAAAAGTAATTCTACAAATATATATTATAATACACTATTTTTTTTTGTTATTAATTCATGAACAGAGAGTTATGAACGACGAATCAAAATAATGTTGTGTTGTCACTAGTTTCCTACCATAAAAGGTGGAAATACTTGGATAACAACTTTTTAGTTTATTAAAACGGCGCTTCTAATCTCATTTCACAGATGTCATTTACAAAATGAATGGGAAACATGAACAAGCAAAATATTTATATACAGGTGGAGTTGTAGCAATCATGACTGAGGAGAGTAACATTTAATTTAAAAGATATAGTTTCTGACAGTTATTTTTCTATTATTGTAACAAGTCTTTCTTGGAAAACATTATGTAATTGTACCCACAATCATACATTACTGACTGAAACTCAGGTGTGGAAACTGATTTTCTACTGATCGTCTATAACCTTTATACTAACTTAATTTCGTATTGCTTTACCAACAGATTAGAAACTTAAACTGTCACGTTTGTCACTAATTAGAGTTATTCTAATAACCACAATTTCAAGAAGTATTAAAATTCGTTAATAAATTTAAAGTTACATAGAACAAAACGTAGTTATGTTCCAATTTTTAACGAGCTAGCTGGATATAGTTTTGATTCAACCCAAGAGGCAGTGTCATTTTCCTTATGTTGACTACAAAGTTTTGATTAACTTCAGAAACAAACCTTGTTTCAATTACTGAACATTGTGAATCTTGAAGGGCAGGGGTAAATACGTGTTGACATTTACTTACTTATGTGTAAGAGATTCCTGGGCCACAAGGGAGACTAGCCTTTTTGGCTAATTGCGCTACCCAGACTAAATAAAGTTATTATTATGAAGAGTGAGACAGGGAGCGAGGGGGGTTTTCTAAGACTTTCACTCGACCTTCAAAGCTGGAGGTTACATAAATGATAAGCTTTTTGTTCCTATCAAAATTAAGCTATAGTGTATACTTGTGATGAAAATGAGAATTTAAACTAACTTGATGTTCATTAATCTTCAATATTTTTCGTCAAACATTAATGTTGCACTTCCTTTGATGTATACTGCAACCTGCACAACGTTGATTCAGCTGGAATGGCTGTGTTCAGGACCATTCAAGTAAAATACCACTAGGTGTACATGTAGATCGTGATAGGCATCTCTGGTCTGTTTGGTTCTTTTCCATTATATAAATAGTCAATAAATTCAATCTGTCTATGTTGTGATTGAGTCAATTTGCACAGTACTATCTCATCCATAGGAACACCCCAGCATCCAATTGAGCGCCACCTGTGTGGAAAAAGTAACAACACAGGAGGAAGACCAATCCACCCGAACTGTGTTACTCATGCGTTATAAACATTTCAAACCGATTTACCGTTAAACGTTTTAATGTTGATTTAATATCCTGTCCGATTTATCACTGATCTAATCACCAATCTAATGTGCTTCAATAGCCACGTTTATATGAATACTGCCATTGAAATCTTTTGCAAGAACAACTACGACCATTGCTTACCACTATGGCTAAAGCTGAGAATCGGAAAAAAGTGGGATATCAGTCGCAAGGCTTTGGAAACAAGAATGCATTATCGGTGCGACAAGAAACCACAACCATAGTTCAGTTGTAAGCGTGTCGGGCTATTTTGTCCTCCTACGATTGTTCGAATTCCTTTTTCGATATCTGGTGTAGGAATGAGTCTCACGAGATGATTCCGGCATTCGTGTGAATGGGGGAGGGAGGGGGAGTTTCCGGCTTTTATCATGTTTTCCATAGTATTTACGAAAGGCAGAGTGAGAATTGGCACATCTATCGTCATATAAGTGAAATACCTTTGAGTTCAACGTTTAACCTGGAACAAACACACACTTGTATGCGCCAATTGTACCATCCTTGATTTTTCATTGATTCAATGATGTCAACGGTTTACCAGCATCAAGGTCTTCATTATTTGTTCAGTTCACGAGTTAAACGACACTATTTAAATATAAAGCAAAAACATTCAAATGCCTATAGTAATACTAGAGTAATACTCTTGATTCAGGAAGTGATTCAGAAATATGCTGATTAGTAATCGTGTGGAGAAAACAAGATACCAGGATGAATGGAACGTACTAACGTACTATGACGTTCTGGTAAATTACTTTAGCACAGGGTAAAATATATTACAGCAAAAAGGAGTAGTGACATCGACATGAAAACGCATTTTCAGCCAGACGAATGTAAATAAATTATTCATAACTCGGACAATGGAAATTTTGGATCAGATTTATTGATCTTGGAGATACAATCATCGATCAAATCAATAAATTATATTTGCAATGGCACAAACAAATGCTTGATTATGTAAGTAAACCAACTCACATGAAGCAAATAATCCAACATTCGGGATAAGTTTGGAAGTTAAAGTTATTGTGAACTAGTTTTGCTCATATTGTTAAATGATGCAATGCTGCAATCAAACTGAAAGTTTGGTAGACTATTTTGGAACGATGATCAGCATTTGCTGGGTTCCATTAACTCTGTTAAAGCCGCCGTGTTACAAACCAAGGATTTATTTGATTGATCGATTAATTGATTGATTGATTGGTGTTTTACGCCGTGCTCAAGCGTATTTGACTTAATTGATGGTGGTGTATTCCAACAATAATTGACACTAGCACAACTGTGAGGCGTTTTCATACTGTTAAAAATTGAATATTCCTCCAGTGCTAAACAAAAACAGCATTGATACACTTAAAACGAACTACCCTTAGCCAAAAGGCATACATAAGAAGGAAGGAAATGGGCGTGTTGAATAAATAAACCACAAACCCACCCGTGTTCCACACATTAATTCTAATTTTTTTTAACTTCCATTTAAATAAGTAATGTACGTCTCTGACTCTTTATGTTGATTAACCTTCTAACTTTATTGTGACCTATGAAAAAACAGTGAATGCCATTCTTACTTACTTTCCATGGATGACATTTTTTGCTGTGTGTCGCACTCTCTTTCACGCGACGCATTAGTGCTGATCTTTCAAAGAAACGAGATTTTTTCCCAAGTGTTCAAATGACCTTAAAGTCTGCATCTCGATATATCTGTTAATATATCACCGATAACGATGAATCTACCTATCTATATGTGGGTGGCGTGAATGTGCGTGTGTGAGTGGGAGGGTGTCTTTACAAAAGTCCTTGTTTTTTTGTTAACAGCAGAGGATATTCATATATAGTTCTACTGCAATATCAGCGAATAGATTACCTAACAAGTGGAACAAATCTATCTTTGTTTTGATTTGGGTTATTTTAATTTATTGATCACCATCTATCTTAGGGCACTATGTTCCGAGTGTAGCCATGTTGTGTTTTCATAGCAATCGGTAGACACTGTTTTTATCAAAAGAATAAAACACTTCACCTGTGCTGTGTGGTCAATGGAATACTGTTCCAGTACCCCGTCGCCACGTGGGTGGAATGCCTTTCACCACGGCGTAACACACAAAGCTATCATATTCCCGCATATCTCCACCATCCAGTAACAGAATCATCACTCCTGTACTGTAGATTTGGACTACACAGCCATTAACTGGAAAAGCAATGGTTCTAAACAAGGCCTATGCGCTACAAATGTCAAATCGTTTTGCAGTTCAACGCCTTATTGTTGATTCAATGCTCTTTCGAATTTATCACTGATCCTACATGTATTTCAAACTGTGTGTCAAACTCCCCTTCACAGCGATTTGGATTGTCTTTTGTAAGAGTAACATAATTAAATTAAACGATTTTCCTCCAAGGTTTTTGCATATCACCCAAATGGTCCTCAAAACATGCCGTGCGATTCACATAAACCTTTCGCTTGGGTTGTGTATATATCTTACCTTATTGTATGGTGTTTTCAAAGCGTTTACTCGATTGGTCTAATCACCAGATTTTCTCAAAATGTTTTGTCTGTGTCGGCTTTTAGTCTTCCCGTTAAGGTTGTTTGATTCAATAGTTTCGTAAATATTTAATATAATGTGAACAACTATTTAAATGAAAGTAACCCCAATACCGGATTATCAACTCACTAGACCCAATCTACAACAAGATATATGTATCTGTCTGGCTTGGGTGTGTTTAATACACGTGTTTATTTGTCTTGCGCCCAAAATTGACTTAGTGCCGGTAAGCAATTTAACCTTTATGATTGTTCATTTACGTTCATGAAGCTTGTGGCTGGATGGAACTTACACTCACCTTGGAGCTCTCCCAGGCAAGGGGGATCACGAAACAGATCTGTTTATAATGATTTGTGATTGTCCTGTCTTGTCATCGTATACGAATACTTATTTTTGAGCTGAGGTCATATATTGAGAACAACATGTATTCATCGGGGTAACCGAGTCATCATTAGTATGTCCACGCAAATCACCTTTAGCACATGCAAATATTATCCTGGAAAAAAAGAACCAAAACATTTTCAAGAACTTAACAAGATACGATATTACAAACATGTATTTCCATTCAATACAATATATATTTATATCCATAGGAATACATTATAATTATCCACTAAGATATATAAATGTACGCCTTGCAACGAATGTAAAAAGGTGCATTTCTGCTAATATGCCTTGTTTCAACAGATACTTTATTTGTTTGTTTGATTGGGGTTTAACGTCGTACTTAAGGTTATTTCACTAACATGACGTCGTGCCATCCAAATGGGTGAAGGAAACAACCCTCGATGCCACTGGTAACAAACAAAGACAACAAAGGACAAACACAGGACAATCACAGGACGTAATACAAAGACATCACACACAGATCGGCTTCATGTTGCCACTTAGCTCGGAGAGCAACAGGAAGCTCCTTGTCAATTCTCCGCCAATAAAGACTTACAGTGTGTGCTGGTTGTTCTTTTGTTAGGATTGCTCAAAGAGGACTAAGTAGGTTGTGTTTTTACTGCTGCACTATATGGTGCATTTAAATAATTAGTAACCACAAAACAAAACAAAAATCAACAACAATAAAATGTTAATTGAGTATTATTTGTTCAATAAAAAGGATTTCCTGTAATACAACAAAGTAAAGACAGCCTGGTTACATTCGAAACATGTTTCTTGTAGATTGAGCGGGTTTTAAATTGGAAGACTTATTCCAGACCTCCACCCTTACAAACTGTTGGTTTTGGTCATTAGAAAATCAATCAATTCCATTACGCAGTGATTTGGGGCTTTCTATTCACATTATTATATAGATAAACACAAATGATTTGCCTCAAATCTGAATGTATCCCTTTGTGCGTTTTTTTATTGTATTTAGCTACACACTACCATAGGTTAAATATTTCTCATTTGTAGAAGGTAGTGGTAGCTTATCAATTCCATCCTCGATTATTTGTAAAATAAATGGACATCCGACAGGGTGAAGTGTCCGCGTGATCGTGAAATCATACCTGGCCATTCAGCTTGCTGCACACTTAAATAAAAGGCGGCATTTTCTTGTCGTAATGATTTAAATTTAGCATAATTCCCTCATGAAAATAGGATTTATAATGCCTATGAGATTATCGAGATGAATTAAAGATTACTAGTATTATTATCATTATATTATTATTATTATTATTATTATAATATAGTATTATTATTATTATATTATTATTATAAGTAGTAAACGGTCCACGGCCGTAGTTTAGTTGTTAGCTTGTAGGCCTACTAATCCTACTTCGATGTAGCCAGCCGCTCACAGGTTTGAGTCCACTTGTCGCCATCGGGTGTATGAGTGAGTTATATACGATGTGACTTCGGTTTTAGGAGGTTTTCTACCGTATTTAAGCTGGGATTAGTATAGACCAATCCCAGATTTAAGCAAAGAACTGGGTGAAATGGATAATCGGTCGTCATATTAGTGAAACAACGTTAAACTCAGACAAACAAATAAACCATATACTGTTAGTTAATCGCTGTTCTGTTTATGGCCCGTCACTGTCATTATTATCTTAAAACAAAAGACACCCGTAACGGTGAAATAATCGTGTTGTTATAACCGCGTTTTTTGGACCATCTCTGTAATTGTTCAGTCTGTACTACCCTTTCAGTGCAGTTCGGTATATAATATGTCAGATGTATATATCCGACAGCATTATGCTGGCAAGCTATATAGACTGCTATATATATATTGATTTTAATCACATTTTTGGTCTGTGTCTGTTTGCTTGTTTGTCTGTCAACATTATGTAGACAAAGTACAAAAGCGTCATTCCACAGTATTGTTACCGATCAAATGTCATAGACCATAAAGACCAGACAAGAGTCATTTATAAGGACAAGATATATAAATTCCTTCATGTTGACTATAACTGTAACTTACTTAGCCTTTGAATTTTTTTTTTTTGTATGAAAGTGATCGACTGCTGAAGGAAGTGCTTTCGTCCCGGTTTGTCATTAATTACGGCAAATTCTCCATAAAAGTATTGAAAACGATGATAAGCACCAATCGAACTCACTGCTCAGAGGCAACAAGAATCAAGTATTTTTTGTGAACTAGTATATAACATCCCGCTCACCTTTATTAAACCATTTTTACCTTTCTTTCTTTCTGTACATTGACATCATGTAGACAAAGTACAAAAGCGTCACCCAGAAGTATTGTAAAAGAGCAAATGTCATAGGCCATAAAGGCCAGACGAGAGTCATTTATAAGGACAAGATATATTTGACGCGTCAAATTTGACGTAAATTCCTTCATGTTTACCATTACTGAGACTTACTTAACCTTTGAATTTTCTCTTTGACTCTGGACAGCTTATTATCGTGCTCATCCAGGCCTTGGAGGCGGTCAATATTTTCCAATTACACACGTCCTGTATTCGATCGTCGTTGGCTTTAATACTTGACCAACAGATATTCAAAGGTGGCTAGGGCAGTTGTGCTTCGCAGCGCTGAATCTCCGGCAGTGTAACGCACTTAAAATTGGTTCGAACTTTCCTTTCTCTCGTGGGTATAAAAATGATGATTTTTGCTGAGTGCTGAGGTTCGCAGCATGATTTTTAAGATCTTTCGTCCCGGTTTGTCACTAATGACGGACAAAGCCAATTCTCCAGATAAGTGTTGAAAGGGACGTTAAACACCAATCAAATTAATGTATTTAAAAGCGGATGTTTGAAGAAAAGTGAACGTTGACTGAATGTTTGTTTTGTGAACTAGTGCCCATTTAACACCACACTTTCTTTTATTTTACCATTTATATACGTTCTGTGATTCCATGGTATATCGTATTGACTTTTGCCAGTGTCGAGTGCGACCGTCACAGTCATCCATGTGGTTGGCACGTCAACATATGAGTATAGCTGATCTTGAGTACACCTACACTTGAAAAATAGCCTTAATTGATCTTTAAGTCTGTGATATTTCAAGCACAATCAGAAAGTCTTGCTTTATTTATGAGCTGTTTGACAAGCTGGTTGTTTGAGTGCCGTTGTCACAGCAACACCAGCTTATAGTATGTAGATTATGTAATTTTGCCGGCATTGAGCACATGAATTTAAATATGAATGTGACTGCCATATAAATACTGTTCACAAATACCACCGTCCAACAAAAATGGAGCAGATGAATGTCCAAACATTATGTCTTTCTTAGAGTTTAGTAGTGGAGCAGATAAAGTCCACCATATAGGGGAAAATAGAAAGAACGGAATATCGACAAAGGGTGTATTAAATTTACAAATCTTCCCAAAACATCCGAAGCACCGCAATTACACACATCGGCAGCTGGTGGCCTCCATGGGTTTAACAGCTGTAACAGATTACCTCCCTTAGCCCCTCAAATGACTACATGTCTTTAAAACAACATCGTTAAATACAAGCTTTAGTCTTTCAAGAAAAATAGTATGAATGGACATTCAACCTACACAACTATGGTTCAATATAAAACACTTACAGATTCAATCAACATTGGCTTTGGCTCTGATAGATGGCCAAGGTGATTGACGCTCACTGGATGCCAATAATTGTTCAGTTTATTAAGCTCATGTGAAGTATTTTGGTGGGTCAGATTGGTACCAAAGACATCTGAATATAGACAGCCTCTAGAGATGACTTGGTCACATTATTCAAAACAAGCTCGTCCGCTATTTGATTAAAAGTGTATCCAAGAGACCACCAAACCCTTCTAGAACTAGGTTATGACAGCACTTCGCTCAGTAGTTCCGATTGTCATATTTACTGGCACAATATTTCATCCGGTGCTGCCTTTGTACTAGGATACAGCTGATAGTATTAAAAGAATCTTGTACAATGTACTGATCCAAAAATATTATCTTTTTTTGTTCAACGAATATGATTTTATGCAAGAACTTAAATACGATTAAGTGGCATTTAAGGAAGATCACATTGTTATAAATATATCGTTTTATCCAAAAGTAAAATCGATTCGGTGTCGAATTCTTTAATTTTATTTAATTTTATTTTGCTATTACGTTGATCATCGTTTCGATTATCGCTACGAAGTCCGTAAAAAATTAAAAATTCGGTAAGTTGTCCAGAAATTCAAGATCAATATGGAAATGAGGAATATTTAAATGAAATATCTGTCATACTTCGGACAACGTAGGTTCATCTGTAATGTTTTATATCTAATTGTTCCACTTAAGGAGTCAAGTCACCTCCATGAACATGGAGTCGCGATTGGGATAAAGTAAAAAAACTCTCAGGAATGGAAGCTTATATTGACTGAACTGATGATAAATAATCCTAACTATTCTAAAACGCTTCCGGTTCGATCGATCCCATGAGCCTTCTACCGCTCATTTATAAACCGTCTGTCTCTCACGTCTCCTGAATCCCCGCTTATAATCAGAATGTGGCGAAATACTTGTCCCACACCTTAACTTCGTCATGAGTGATTGATGAGAACGATACCCTCCATGCGATCAGCTACAATGAGACCACAGTATCGTCATCTCCTCGGATATGCTAGCACTATAGCGGCTGTTTTAAACATATCCGTGAACAGCTGGTTATTAATCAGTATATGTAAGTATCCATCTTAGCTAATGTTAAAGTTTGTTCCTTCTGCATAGATAGGTATATGACATTTTCTACATCTTCCGATCTTATTGGAGCCAAGTTTACTGTTGCGTCTCAAGCTGAGCCTGCACTAATGGAAATGTTGCAACAGTGAGACATTTAGAGGAATTCGACTATAAGATCTTCTGTAAATTTGTTGACGAAAAAGTACAACCAGTGCTCACTTGTGAATTAGAAATATGCAGATATCAAAGATATGAGATGTTAGAACGTGCATGTATCCATCACAAAATATGTAAACAACTTGATGGCTCAGTGTGAATGAGGCAGATTCTCCATTGTTTGTAACACTTCAGTAAAATGTATTATATATTGCTTGAGGATTTTAGCATTTGATGTCACACGGTATCTAAGATTAGCGCTGCATTGCATAGAATTGGTTGTTCTCTTATAAACTAGGGTTTGGGTATGTTGTGCTTTTTCAAGGGATGGGATACTGCCAAATGTTTTTAAGATAAGATAACTCACGTTAAGATGAAACATTGTGTATAGGCCTAAAAACTTCTCCGCAATGATAGTTTGGAATTTCACTGTACACCGGCCATTACAGTTTTCAGTTATTGATCATTTTATCTGCATTCTGATCTGATCTTGGCACAATAAAGTTCTTCTAATTAAATATTTGTTTTTTTTAATGGGTGTTGATTTCCCCCCACGTGTTTGTCAGTTTGATTTAATATAATTATATTGCACTATAATTGCCACCATGAAAGAGCTAGTCTATATTGCATCAGATATTGCAACCTACTGCTGTGAATTCATCATCAAAAAGTTAGCATATTAGCTGGAAATAATTTATCTGTTTATTTCCTACCTATTTTTTACTGCACTATTACCTTTTCGTCAGTATGCGTTTACTGAATCAGTTGAGCTTTGCTAGCCTGACTGTGACATGTTATACGTTATCTCAAAACTGTGAGATGTTTCAGTTCGATTACGTTAGTAATGTAATTGAAAACTTGCTCTTATTCTAGTCAAACGATCAGAAACAGACATAGGAGAATACTCACTTTATAAACACAAGATTTCTAGGCCCTATTACAACTGGCTATCATGTAGCGCTCAGAACGAATTTTAATTGTCAAATAACTTCTCAGTGTATCCGCACTTTCCCACTACTATTTCTGTAGCACGAGTACAGACAAACGTAAGAAGTCGGAACGATGTGATTTGTATCGTCACACGTTTCCCTACAAATCACTGTCCACTTCCACAATTCATCGCCGGACCAGACACAACACTAAATGTCAGTTAATTAATAAGACTGTTCCAGCAACCCATAACGATTAGTTGCCCCCTAAGGACTAGATCCGATATATAAATAAACTTGCAACCCGTAGAAGACAGAGTGGCTGGTTGTTTCAGGTCAACGACACTTACTGTGAACGAGGATGTCTAGGAAGGTCTTTCCTGAAATACTGTTTGATAAATATAGCGTTATCCCAAAATGAGAGAAAATAGTTAACCCGTCATTTGGTAAACGGACAAGTATAAAATAACAGCACATTGCTGTATGTATGTTTGTGAATCCAAATAAAGGGCCAACGATATACATATAACGGTCGGTCCAACTATAAAGGATCAGCGCAAAACGGATCTGCTGAGGCGGCTCTTGTTTAGCGTCTGGTGATTGTTCTACTTCGTCATTGTTTACTGCCATTGCGGCCACACCGCCATGTGAGTAGAATTACCTAACGTACTTAGAGCCTGATTGGAAAACTAAACAATCTTTATTGTACGGCCTACCTCTAAAAAACACAATCCAACAAACAAACAACTATTTAGTTGTACTTTTACAGAACACATGAAAACATATGCTATCAGATTAGTTCATGTGAATTGCAATTTGGCTCATCTTCACTTGTATTGCTTCACATAATAGAGTAACAAGGAGGCCGATCCCACACTGCTGTTCAGACAAATCACCCATAAATTGGTATTGTAATAGGTATATTTATGATTAATGTCTGTTCGATTTGATTTGACTTAATTGCCATCACTAATGGCCTAATTCGCGTAAACAGCTATGTGTTATGAAAGAAAATATACAGCCCGCGTATTACAATGTGGGCTGTGTTGTTTACATTTAACTTAACGAATTTTTAGGACCCACGTAGATAATTAGATAAAACATTTTGTTAGTCAGAGCTATCTGCCGCAAATTAGCTAGTTTATATGATATCTTAGACAATATCTCCAATGAAAACCGCCTTTAGTTACTTGCAAATTATTGCTTATCAATAAATACTACATTTTTAACTTCTTCATATTCTGTAGGAGAGTTGTAACTCTGAATCAATGTTTGGGCACTGACCATGGGTCGATCTGCCAAGTTGAAAGCAGCAACCTGGCTTTATTATCAAGGTTAGGTCACCGATACTCAAGTAGGGCAGCTAGTATTGGGGATACAACCCAATGTATTATTGTTAGACAACTCCATTATGTAAGTGATTTAACGTTAACTGTGGTGGTTAACTTCGATCACACAAACCAAATACAGATAGGGCTGGAAGGAAGCTTCATGTTGCACTGGTCCTCTCAGAGCACAGTAGCATCACGAACCTGATCCGTTTGGGATGTCTTTTTCCCATATAATACTCTGTCAAACCCGTGTGGTAACACATTGTGAGAAACTTCATCCCACATCCGTATGTGGGACGAGCGCGTGACGTAAACCAGCCAATCAAAATTTGTGCCGGAACTACTATTTAATTTTATCAATGAAAGTTGTAGGTCAAGTTTACGACGAACTCCAAATATGGTACATTTACACACGACACTATCAATCATCTGCTACTTCGATAATTTATATATAAAAAAAACAAAGCTGAATATGACAATAATATGAGCAGCAAAGATATGATAACACAAAAAGTACTTTTAAATCTGACAGCCGGTAATCGTGTTTATTTAAATAGAGCCAGAAGTTCTGAGCAACTGGTATCCCATTTTATCCTTTCTGTTCGAAAACAGAACGGCGAAGATTACGAGCCTAATTAATTCTTTGAGAGGTTTTATTTACAGTTTTAAGGTAAAGCCTAGAATTGTCA
>JAQQZZ010082743.1:0-19045 GCA_030265115.1 Mopalia vespertina
AGTGGACAATCCGTCGTCATATAAGTGAAATACCATTGAGTACGACTTTAAACCCCAATCAAACAAACAAACAAACAAACATATAATATCTAGAGAAAGCTACGCAATATATATACTAATGATTTTCAGCACATGAAAGCGCTAACCATATAAATGAAAAAGCTTTACAGTTCAAGGCTGTAAGTAATCAATAAGGCGCTCCCATTACAACAGAACTATAGCCCACAGTAACAGACCTATTCAAGGAAAGAGATTAACAACAATGGAAGATTTTAGAGTGGTTCTCTGCCAGAAATGCCCGAAACTGTTTCATCAGATTACAGACTTAAGTTTCATACACAGATCTTGCAAACCGAAAAAAATGGGTATTTTATAACACAAAATTGGATTGTTTTTTCCCTGAGGAATAGTTAGTCAAATATATACTTATCGAGAAATTAATAGGTAAAATCATTCGGCCTTCTAATCATGAGTTTGTGAAGTCCAAGGATAAACCGGAACTGCTTATTAGATATCGGTATCAGCTTACTCTGTGTTCACGACCTTCCAGTGAGCGTATTTCCGTGTCCCCAGAATCCCCTGCAAGGACGAAGTAGACTTTGGATTTGGTACCGGCTCCGTTTCTCAAACCAGTGTAGACTGTTAACAGATAACTGTATGTCTCCCACGCGACGTTATCTTTTAGGGGTACCGCTGCCCACTGTTATCATATAGATGGAAATAAAACATTAAGACAAATATAATGTTGTTATTTGAAGCATTAAGAAGACCAAATAATTTCACTCTGTAGCTAAACATCATTGGTTGATGTGTGAGCGCGGCATCAACACCCCAATCAGTTTGTGTTAACTGAGAAATTATAACATTTGATTTAACCCATTGGCCATGGTCCTGTATAATTCATTGTACTTCATTGTGGGAATAAAACAAGTATCATTATAAAACACACTTGTACCGAAATAACTGGTAGGTTACAACCTAGATACAGTACAGAATGGATTAAATTTTAAACAGAATTTCTAGTAGTTATTTTGTTGCGATATTGTATGATACTTTATGTTGAAATGAACAATGATGATGTTGTCCACATGGTTGAAATAAGTCTCTAAGTAGCATAGAAAATTTATAATAAATGTTTGTATTTCTGTAATGCCTGATAGCAGTTGATAACTTTTATACCTTAGCCACATCTTTCTTGTCCTTTCTGCGCATTGCGAAAAGTAGGATGAAATATAAGAGCAATATTGAGATTACGACAGCAAACACAGCTGCATTGTTGCCCAGATCTTGGAACTTAGTAAACACGGTGCTGAAGTCTATGGAGTTAGGTGGAATAAAATAGTTGCCTCCAAATGTGGTAAGATGGGTACAGCGACATTCTAACACATTGGTCCAGCTCCTAGGTCCCACCTGAAAAGAAATCACGATCATTTGATGACATACTATCAGTGCCGTGGCGGATCTATGAATTTTCTAGGATTGCTATGGGCACAATGTCTTACTTAGCACTGGAGAGAGGTTAATTTTCCAATAAAGCCAAACAGTTCACATGTTATCGTTGTGTTAGTGTGGGTATTAACTGTTAGAGTACGCCGCCGTCACATGTCTTAAGTGAAATATTATTAATTCAGCATGGCATTGAAAAACAAATCAATCAATTGTGCTTTGGACGTGAACCGGATCCACTCTGAGTCATGGATTAACAGATTTACACCTCTGTCAATTTCATAATTATCATTGTTTTATAACAAAGACAAGTTACCTCACATCCTTGCAAAGACCATTCTGAAAGCTGTTCGTCCCAGTAAGCACATCCGCCTGATAGCAAACTTAGCTCAAAATGGTCAAATCCTGAAACATACAACAACAATCTAGAGCATATCGTTCTTTTCAAATACCATTACTTTCAAACGATAACAAGGGAACCCAAAACGAAGAGCTCAACACAAATATCGGACTATTCAAACACTCCTATTTTTCAGAAAGGTAATTGAGAATATTATTCTATTCCAAAGGTCACACCGTATTACGTTCCTTGAAGGATACTCAAATATTTACTCTTTTTTTTATCTAAACAGAATCAACAGTTTTCTTTAAATTTACAAACTGTCTACCTGTTCTTTATTTGAATGGTTAGACTGGGACGAGAAACGAAATAAATAAATTTAAGGGCACCATCTGAAACTTATACAAAGTATAGAAGGTCTTGTATCTTAATTTTTACCATTTTTGTCAAGTGGTATTCCCATATACCATGTACTGTTCTCATAAGAAGTAATGATCTCTGATGATTGCTTCATAACTTTTGTACGCCATTCGTTGAGAGGATAATTTGGTAACTCTTCGTCCACGGGTGACAGTATTATTGTTTCCGGTAACTCCAACGACAAATTGTGGCTGGAGTTGGTGGGCAAGAACCCCTCACCCAGATACAGATCAAACAATGCTAAATCGTCGGGGGTGCTAAGGTGTACAGACACTGTAGTACCAGTCTCATTTAGAATTATCTTATGATAGAAATACCCGTCCTCTCCTATCTTCTCGCTATCAATATAGTGGCTCTCAAGATTCACATTCAACTTTGAAGTATCCAGAAAGACACAAATCGGACTTTGAAGATTCTCCACGATGATAGTCTCTGCCTTGTTGTACAGTGTTGCCGACGTCATATTGGTCTTCACAAATTCCTGTGACGCATGCGTTGTGTAAATGTTTAGCCCTTCAAACAGCTATAAAGAAAACCCAAATTTGATACTCAATAATTGAGCGTATCAAACAAAAATCATGTTCCGACTAATTGAAACTTTATATTAACGATATTTTGATTACTTTGGAATGATATTTCTTTCAGTTCGAACTGCTACCATTTCTGAACATTTGGCAGCGTGGGCTGCACATGAACTGCATCAAGGACTCCTAGAGTCCAGCGACGAATGACCAACATGTTACACCGACCATCTGCACCGATATAAAATTATAATTCTTTGGTCGTAAATATTTAAATCAATGCTTAAACTTTATTACATACTAATGTAAAATTCCTGCACATCCTTGACCTATCACAGTTACTGATCTTTTGTTAGGTTTGATTTTGCACATTTTTAAATATATATAGTTTTTATAGTTTTGCCAAAATATACGTCATTACTGCGGGGTTTTTTTGTCGAAGATTCAGAAGCGATGTTCTCTTTAATAGAGTTGTATTGTTCGCTGAAAAGTCATATCAACAATGTTTCCGAAAGACTTCAAAATCTCCAAAATTGCACCGATATAAAATTCAAATTCTTTGGTCGTAAATATTTAAATCAATGCTAAAACTTTATAACATACTAATGTAAAATTCCTGCACATCCTTGCCCTATCAAAGTTACTGATCTGATACTTTAAGACTACAATTGCTTGTGTTATACTTGTGGCTCTTACTATTTATAAAACTGCACCAATAAGATCGATCATAATCGATCAATCAAAATGGTGTAATACGTTTTATTGCCACAATTAGCTAAGATTACCTATACGGGCTTCCTCATTCTCGGAGCTTCTGGGGTCTAGGCAGACCATGGCCCCTCGCCTATTGAGCTTAAGTGGTCAGCATAAATAGCTAAACGACCTGAGACCAGTCCTCTGGAATCCCTTTTATTGTGGCGAGACGTTTCCCGTTAAGCATATCTTATAATAGTTTCGGATGCATTTATTACTATATTAAAATAGCATTTGAGTTAGCCATCTGATACAAATAATCGACATGTTTTTTTGTCCTCTAATTAATGTTTTAAAAGCTCGGACTAGACTATTCTGTTACTGGAATGAGGCTGAACAAAGAGTTTCTGAATGAACTCACCTCGACATCAACATCTTGAATTGTAGCCGGATCCAGATAGCTTGTGATATCTGGTAGATAAAGGACCACTCTACCATTTAGACTGAGGGCACTGTTACTTAGCGCCCACATCTTAATCCTTTCTACCTGATAAGACACCCCATACTCTCCTCCAGCAGGTGGTCTCACCGCCATGAACTGTGCCTTTTCTCCAGCGATTGTACCAGACATTATCAGACTGACCAGATTCCCGCGGTTTGCTAAAAGCTTGTTCGTAGCTTCTGCCTGAAAGAGTTCAAAGGGAATTCACATAGGCATCATTTTGTTTTGAACTTAAATTCCTTGGCTTCTCTCAATTTAATTCTTGTTAACTTTGTATTCATTCGGCAAATCGGTAATTTTTTCAGTTAAGTACCCTTTAAGTTTTTGTGTAAATTAGGTAAAACTGGGAACAAAACTTGTATTGCAGCCTCTTACAATTACGTTACAGATTTTATATGCAAACGACACTATTTTAAGAGATCTCATGTTTGACAAGAAAGCGATACTGAAATTCTTACTTATTACTAAATATACCCTATAGCTAACCTGAAGTCTTTGTGTCTCGCATTCTTGTTGTAATGCTGATCGTTGTTTATTAGTTTCTGAAGCCACTTCCCAGGCTGGTACATTATCAACCACGATTTCTACGGTTGCACAATTAGGGTCATGGCGAGAGGACAATACCTGTGTCAATGACTGTACCATAAGCCCTGAAAACAACAAAGTTATGATATGAACATCTTAATCGTGATTATTGTCCAACCGCTATATTAAGACACACACGAGGTCGTTATTATGTTGGTAATGGAAGAGTTAACCGAGAAATATGCCATCAATATAAAACAAAACTTGAAAATAAAACTCAAACTTTAAAAAAATATAAATGTAACCAATCTATTCAAACGTGAAATTGTAATTAACACTACCTGTTTTTTCAAATATTATCGAAATGAGGAATATCATAAGAGGTATGGTAGGCTGCACATCATCACATTTTCAAGCAAATTACACCACAAAATCTCACCTCTGCCGATTTGCGACGTAAGAGTAGGACTGCTAGTTGAGAACAGTTCTTTAGCCTTTACAATCAGGGTTTGAATGATTTCAGATACAACCAACTGTGTAGTCTTTAAAAAGATACAAAAACATAATTTATTATTAATAGGTTTATAATCGGTTACACAATAATACGATCAACACAATTACAGGTTGAGAAATTTTTAAGAGCAGAATTTACATCGTACAAGACACAATTCTTCGAATTATGATATGAGCAAGCGATGAAGCAAAAACATTCGGGAAATGCCATGTCTTGATCGTACAATCTATTAAAAAAAATAGTAGGTGCCCGAACAAAAGAATTGTTTAGCAAACCTAAGTATACACAAATTTTAGAGGTAAAGGAATGTTGCTTTATAGCATACGTTACTTACCGAAGATATTAACCCTGGGTATTGGAGACCGCTCTGAATAGCTGTAACAGCGTCCACAGCCATTTCCACCTGGCCGGGGGCGCTACTCGTCTCAATTGTCTCACTCAGGATCCTGGTTATTGAAGATATTACCTATTGTTGACAGAAACGGGTCAGACGTATTGCATGGTAATAAATTTTGAAGAAACTGTTCATATATACAGTGGAGAAATACATAACCATGTTAGTGCGATGCGAAAACAAATAAATGACGACTTATGGTACTGATAGTAAATCAGTCGAAAAAAGGTCAAAATCCAGTCATTGTTGATTTAAAACTTGATTCTGAGATTCAGCTTAGGTAGGTCTGATACAGTAGTTACCTTTATCAAGTCCTCATTTGATGAAGTCGCTGAGGCTCCTGTGGCAGCTGAGCCATCTGATGAGCCGCCTGTTCCTCCGGATTCCCCTGATCCGCCTCCTGTGCCAGTTGATCCTCCTGTACCAATCGAACCTCCTGTATCTGTTGAACCAGCTGTATCACCAGAAGCAGGTTGAAATCCGTCTGAATGGAGCTGAAATAAAAAAAATCTTGATCACTAGAAAGTACAGTAACCGTTTTAAAGAATTTATCGATGTTTTAAGTATGGAGCGTCAGTCGTTTAAAGTTCAGTATATCACGTGATAAAGAAAGTTACTATGTGCTGAATAGGAAGTTTTAGTTTTTTATTATCACTTGTTTGCCCCTTAGATTGTTTTTTCTTTGTTTTAATAGTTATTTTAAAGACTGGAACTCATCGGATGTTGTGTTTTAGTAAATTTTGGAGCATGGGCTTGGCATCCGACTAGCATAGCTCGCCTTCACTTATAACAAGAATTATTCTTATTTGTGCCGTTTTCCCGTTAAAACTAGCTGTCTTTACCCAAAATCAATTTTTCTGCCATAGCGCAAAGGTAAGGGAGCACGTGGACGCGATGTGAGATATTTTTTTAAAATAAGAGTAAATAGAAAACATACCTTGTCATTGAGTATATCCAACAGTCCGTTGCTAACTAGCAGGGTACAAGATATGTCTTGTTGGGGTACACAGCCATCCATCAAATATGTGTTTACCAAACCTTTTAACGGATCGGGATTCTCATATATCTGAAATAGAAAATGCAAGCAAAATATTTCGGGAAATATTCCACGTCAGTGGAATTAAAGATCTCATACCACCGATACTTAAGTTAATTAATTTTAATCAATCTGAAATAATAAAAGAGTTAATGGCAGATTAAACATTTTGATACATTACAATTTCAATTCAATACTCATTCCAAGGCGAGGGTGTTCCAGGTCAGGGGGACGACAAACAGATGTCAACATTTATTAACTTGATATAGAGTTTTTACCTGGACAGGAACTATAACTGTGGTGCTGACTGAATTGACGTCAGTGATCGTTACGCTAATATCCACCATCCAATCAAACTCCGGTAAGCCATGACGTAGACGGTTTATACGTGTGTTGACGTCATAACCCGATATCTCCGTAAACGTCTTCGGTTCTAAAGACGATCCTCTGACCTTATAAGCAAACTTGTAGGTGAGAAAATCTCTGGAATTTGAGGAACTACTTCCACTGAGGGCGGCATGTGCCAGCCAACCTCGACACCTAAAGACAAACTCTGACGCAAAAGCAACTCCTAAAATTTAAACAAATCGTTTGCGATTCTATTTTAGTTGGTTTAGTTTAGTTTAGTTAATTCATAAAACGTATAACCAGAAGTTAATTATGCTTAAAACATTGGTAATTTCGAATATTACTTTCAACAGACATGATTCAAACGATTTTAGTTATATTTTATAAAGTCTTAATAGCATTATGCTTAATTCTAAAAATAACATAAGTCATAATTTTTTTTTCCAAAACTGCAATAAAACAAGTGGGAATATTCACCAGATGGAAAGCTGCTCTCACATGTGCCATTATACGGTCTATCACCTGTAGATATAGCGACTGTTGATGATGTACCCCCGGACGATATAATCACTTCATATTTCTTCCCATAATCGAGAGTATGCGCAGGAATCACCATCCCTATAGTGTCTGTGGAGATAAAACGAGATCATTTATCAGACAGTATTTGTTTTATGATAACATAATTTCTCCATCCGTTATAAACACGTAATTTAGTTAACCCTGTATGGTTTAGAAAGTGAATATTAATAAAAGTTTTATTACTTTGAAATAACACTTTCTCAGAACAGACTTTTTCAAGACATTGAAAGTCGGAGACCCGTACTGTGCTCAACATGGCCCTCTGATTTCAATCACCTGCGGAATCTGATGGTCGTGGGTTCCAGGCACCTGCAGGCTGGTCATTTGGAACACTCTTATGACCGTGGGTTCGATTACCCTCTGGTCTCATTACTCTCCTTGAGCACAATATTGTGAACTATCACTTGTTCTTATTTAGAGATTGTTACAAAATAACAGGAAGATAACTAGAAGTTTTCCTTAAATTGCTGACAAAGCCATAGGGATTACAAACACTCTGTTATCATCCATACGTTTTGACCATGGTCAATGTTTCTATTTGGATACGTCACTGACTCCTAAAACACATTACAAACGTTCAAGATTTTTTTACCATTTGAAACTACCAACGCGAATGGTTCCACTGGCTGTAAACTGCCATCTTTAACCCCAAAAAGCTCCCACGTAAAAGGAATTCCATCCGGTGGTACTTCACAAGAAGGGCAAACCGCCTCAAGTTTGAACGGTTCAGCTGGATTTACTTGACCAAAACTGTTGAACACAGAACTAAAACAGACCAGAGATTTGTAGGTCATTGTATTGTGTTTTCAATTCAACATGTAGTTGTTGAACAAGCCATGACAAACAAGCTAAAATATTGAATACCATTTACAATAGATGCTGCATATAGAGTCGTTCATCTTGAAATTTCAAACAAATTTTAGGGAATATATATTGTCTAGATAAAAATGGTACTAAGTGTAATGCTATTAGTAATATGTTTTGTTTATATGCTGTTTATGGATTAAAACTTGAATGAGTGGAATCCTTAACCATCAAGTCTTTTGAGAAAACCTTTACTGCGACCAAAAAGGTTCACAGTAAAAAGCAATAGCTCTGTCTGTTGCGACTCACCTCACATGTTGAGTATTAGTTGAGCAGGAATTGACTGTAACAATCTGGTGACCAAACACGTGCCTTGCACCAACTGTTAACTCAACCGTGATGTTGAAAACAGTTCCTGCGCTTAAAATACTAGATGACAAGCTGATCTGGTAAGGATTTCCACTAGATGATTGGAGAGAAATATCGGTGCATACCGTGGAAGCTGGTTCACAAATCCATCTTACGGTTACTTCTGGATCTGGCAGAGGTCTGGTCACCCGGTCTGACTGAAGCGACCCAACCAGGATCAGATCCACTCCGTCACATACAGTCTGTTTCTGTCCGCCACTTATTTCTGCCACCATCTCAGGTTCTTTTATTTCAAAATAACCAAGATCACTTGCTACTAAATCTGTGTCGTTTAAGTAGTGCACCGACACATTGGCAAAATACTTCCCCGCTGTCAATATATTGGGTGCGATTGTCAAGAGAGAATGTTCCGTCTTTGTCAAAGGTACAATCTGGGCCAAATTCCCCACAGTATCTAGTTCATAAACCGACCAGCGGAAGACAAGAGGCTGAGAGGGGTCACATACGGCTACAGTTTGTACTTGGAGCTCTAGTCGTTGAGACTTGGACCACTGGATCGGTGAAATTAGATCTGACGTCAATGAGAGAATAGCGATTTCAGGAGAAATGCATCTACTGTCTAACACCTCTAACACGATTTCTGTATCTGATCTATAGCCAGAAGCAAAACTGGTAACAGAAGCCTGGAACTGACCAGGCGTTGAATAGGTATGACTCACGGACAAAATCTTTTCTGAACCTATCACTGAACTTCCATTTACTGAACTCTTATAAGTATCACAGGTACTTGTACCGTAAAGCCAGGAAAATCCGTCACCAAAATCCCAGACAAAACACAATTCTGTGTTGTCGATGGATGAAAAAGACAAAAGAAAATCAACAGAGGAGTTAATGAATACAGCAGGTGCAATGTGTGTGAGGGATATATCCGATATAGCAGGTTCTGTACTAGTGGGAGCTGCTGTTGTTGTTGTCAAGGCCATAATGTTTATTGTTTGTTCCATAATGACAGTGCTTATTTCGTTCAAGGCTGTGACAGTTATAGTATATGATCCAGGCTGTGTGTAATTATGTGACCAGACAGTTCTTGTTGAATAAAATGCTTCGGTTCCATCTCCAAAATCAACTTTAAATCCTGCTTCTGAGGACGCAGTTACGTTTATTTCTATGGCGATAACCTCATTATCTAGGAAGAGTGAATCAGGAAGATAGGATACTTCAAGTTCTGTTACAGGAATCGTCACGTTAAGAAAATCTCTCACTGCAGTAACTGAATACACAGACATTTTATCCGGACCACCACAGCTTAATTCCAAACTGTCTTGACACAACGTTGAACAGGATCCTTCACTGGATGGCGAGTGGGTAGGTAACTCCTGGAAACAGGTACAGGATTTGCCGGTTACACCAGCATAATCATACCCATGATCAGCACATGCTGATCGACAGAGCTGAGCACTTTCTATTGGCAACACAGAACTAAAGTCTCCGACATGGCTATCATAACATCCGACAAACAAATCTAGAAAACAAGTAGAAAGAGGCAATTAAGACATGGTTGGGGTTTACAGTCACACTTAAGGGCATTTCATCCGGCCCAAATAAAGGAAAGAAGCAACTCTTCGCCGCCATTGGTAACAATCATAGACTTGACACAAAACAAGGACACATCAACAGATCGTGTATAAACAAACACGTATTATGTACATTTGAATGAAGTTACTTACCCGGTCCAGATATAAGAACAGAAGTGTATAGATCACAGGATGTAGAAGGGACTGTGTTTGGTTCTGATAGACTTCCTCGAATCATCTTCCTACACACGCCAAGTTTGGGATTGGGACAGAATTCAAACATGTCACATCTTACTATGCCTTCTGTCTCGCAGAGATAACGACACTCATCCAGGAGCACATCAGTTGGAGTTTCAAAATAACTATATCCAACAGTCTCTCTGAGGACCCGATGCTTCCAGCCTGATACTAAATAAACAGTAGAAAATTTAGGTGAAACATGTTTACCAATGATACATGTGGTATGTCGATAATGTTAAACATCATTGAAAATGTCATTCAAACCAAACCAACATTAAAGTTGAACAAGTAGAAGCCTGTTTTAACTATAACCACACAAATTCTTTGTGGGTATCAAATCTGACCATGGTATTTGAAAGTGTCGGCTTAAACTTCAAAATGTTATAAGTTTGAGTTTAAAACAAAGAACAACGAATACAAAATTACAAAGCCGTCACTATAAGTAGCCAATGGCTAATGTTAATGTTTGTAAACTCCGACATTAAATAAAATTTGATTGATTTGTTACGATGTACATTGTCAAATTATTTCATTGATTGTAACATCTAGGAAAAATGGTACAGAAAACAAAAATCCTTGAACTGTTACATACTGTGAATATTCGGCAGAAAACTTCTGGTAATTGGAAAACCATAGTCAAGAAACTCGAGATGGTCTATCAGGAATTGTCCATAATTGTCAACTCCCTCGAGAATACTCTTTCCTAGAATAATACGATCTGGATATCCAGCCAAAGGAACTTTGCGTACTGATCCATGTTCGTCAGTTGATACCAATTTCCCATCCACAAAAACACTCAATCCAAAGAGGTCAGACCAGGTGGAGAATACCTGCAACCACTGGTTTTGGACCAGGTTAAACCATGTGCCGTAATCTCGGGTTTCAGTCTTGTAACCGATTTCGAAGTATCTCCTGAATGGCAGTGACTTATTCTGAGCAGTATACTGGAAATAGAAACCAGAACCATCAGGGGCTTCGCCGAAAGTGCTGAAGAAGTGCTGATCCGATTCAAGTAATTCCCCTTGAAAGTTGAACAGGAAAGCCAAGGTGAAGCCACCAGTGCAGCTTGAAGAACCAGTGAGACAGCCTGAAACACTGGTGAGATTAGATGTGACCTCCATCCATGTTTTTGCGCCGTCAAAGTGAAGGGCTGCACCATAAACACCTTCAACTGCGGTAGGAGCCATGGTGTCTTCAATATTCAATATATCGTCAAAGTTTAATTCAAGAATTGCCTCTGCGTACATCATGTTCACTACAAAGACAAACATATCATAGTTATAATACTTCAAATTCGGTAGAAGCACTGTCATACAGATTGTCAATACAGTTACTAATCCTTCTCTTTAGCTGCTTGTTTCATAAGAGACACACTTCTAGCGAGTTATAGAGAAGTACAGAACTGAGTACAGGTTTACTTATTTAACAAACTCACAAAATCTCTTAAATCTGATATCAAAACATTAAACAGCAAATTAGTTTTACACTTACCGTACTGGATGGCAACCTGATCAGAGCTTAGTTTACGTCTTAGAAATGTGAAGTTATCCAAAAATCCTAAGAACTTTCCAGTCTGATCTCTGTCACATCCAAATACTAATTTATTCGGATGAAGGAAATTATCAGAAGCTGGTGAAACTGTGGTAGATTTAACAACATCCTGGACCTTTCCGTTTAGATAGACTTGGACACCTGATGCACTGTCCCATGTTATAAACAAATGAGACCAAGCTCCAGTGATAATTGATATAAGGTGTCCAGATTCGACACTGTTTTTCCTATGGACAACATTAAACAGGCCAGACACACTGTCAAACAGTATAGCAAATCCATCCTTGTTGTTTAAAGATGATAATATTTCATAATCGTTGGTAGTGGATTGAGCATAGATCCACACACCGAGAGTGAATCCGGTAGAACAGGCAGAAGCGGTACCCAAACAGTCTAAGACATACTGCCCTGCAGAAACGCACTGACCAGCAGAACCGGAAAACTTTAATCCATGCTCAAATTTCCCTTCCTCTACACTAACATCCCCAAGTATCTCAAGAGAGGTCAAATCTTCCAAGTTGATAACGCTGTCAGGTAGAAGATTCAAAGCTGAAATAAAACATAAAAATCAACAGATCTGAATAAAAGCATTTCAAAGTTTTACCCGGTGAACATAACAACAAAAGATTGAATTTACTTTGTTTTTCTTAATTATTGCTAAATATGGTAAAGTTGGAAGTTTATATACCTGTTTGCCTGGCTTCTGGTCCATTTAATATATGATCCACAATTAACAGATCTTCCATTTTAACCGGTGAGCCATAAGACTGATTTAGGCAGGCTCCTAACCTCGCCTCACCCAATGACCCCAATGGGAGGGGAACATACTCTGCTTCAACTGACGAATTAGTGAAGTTGGCTTGACAACTGAGACCATTGAGATAGACGGACACAGACTGGTCAGGATAGCGGGATATCGACACATACACCCAGCTAGAAACAGTCACATAGAAAGTGGTCAATAGCACCCGGTTATCTAGGCGTTCTTCAAATGACAACCTTTCTCCTCCTGCCGATGATTCTAGATGAAGACTAAACCCAGCATCACCTACTGAGCCGGAGTCCAAAAGCGTACAAACTGTGTGTCCTAAACGGCTTTTAACAAACATCCAAAATGCAATTCCATAACCGTTGTAACAGAACCTTGGGTTAATAAAACATTCATCAGCCAAGGGCCATGTTAACATAACGCCATCCAAGTCCACAGCTTCTTTGATTATTCCCTGTCCGATGAGTATTGGTCCTAACGGTGCTAGTTCCACTGTTGCCTCGCCAGTTTCATTCAGGACCAATCTTTTGGGGGATATATCTGATGATAGAAAACATATTAATGATGTGAACGTATCCAAAACTGTGGAAAAAATTCCTAATGTGGCAGACATGAAGGGCAGATATATATTTAATTGCTTACATTTGATTTGGATTTTAGTTGAGCACTTGAATCTTACTATTAACGAATTAATCAACTCGTGGTATGAATATATTCTGTTTTTATTAATATATTGCACACACTTTAAACGTCAGATCAGTATTATAACATTCTGTTTTGATGTCCTTCAATTTCTAGGTTGCTTGAATCACATTCATCAGCAGTTTAAAAATACGTACAGAGAGGCGATCTTTGACAAAGGAATCGGTGTTTCTCCGAGCAGTTCACAGGTGCCCAGCTCCATTCTCCACTGACGCGTGACAAAACCACACACTTATGAACAGTACTGGTAACATCAACTATCTCTGTAACACTGTCATCGTGCCAACGATAACGGTGTCCCAGTCTTGGGTATTGTCGAGCACTCAAATAAATACTTGAAAAACTATCAAATACTGAAAAAAATATATTAGTTCAATAAAAAAAGGAACACAACATTACCAATCATTTCGACCTAATATCGCATTTTAGAATTTGATTATAATAGATATAAATAATAGGTGGTCATTTTGTCTAACAAGAACCTTGCATCTTTGTAGGTTTGCTTTGCTGGAACTTTTACTCGCCTGCTGAAAGCGTTTGTTACCGATGGTAACAGAGTGGTCTTTATTAATGGAACAGACAAGACCAGTTGTGTCAGCTGCAACAGATGTGCACATATTTATGTACTGTGACGCTCTGCAACACCACCAAAATGTAAGCGCTATGGGTTTTACTTTAATGCGATGGAAGAGAAACTGTGTTAGAAAACATATTTTTTAAAACACAGCTATTCATACTGTTCTGATGCAATATATCTAGACTAAAGCATTATGTTACGTTTGTTATGATGGCTTTACATGATAGCATGGCTTGTATCCAGTCTAATGTCTCATTCCTCTCCACTGTAGCCAGGTGACCATACAGCCATCCACAGGCATCCCCACCATCTGTGAAGTCAAGTGCTGAAATGCTAACGGCAAAACACTGCCGGGAAACTGGTTCTAATCTCCATCCAACCTCGCATAACATACCATTGCCTATGTCAACAGAACATTTATTAACCATTGATATATTGTTTTTGACTCGTACGTGGGTTTTGTTACCTTAATTAAACAAGAACTTATGAGTTACACCTCGCAAACGTAGTCCAGAAGTTCCGTATCCAGAGAAGACAACATGAAATGGTTGAGACATTATCTATGCTGTATATAAGTTTAAGCTCAATGACCAATGTTTTGATTTGAGGTTTTAGTAAAATAAAACTACAAATGTGCAGTGGAAATAAATAAAAGCTCTTTGCTGAAGGTCAATGAAGGTTTAATAAGGTTCGAGTGTTTTTCATCTGTCATAATATAAAGATTAACTATGTGCATCTCAAAGTACATAGCAAAACAAATAATATTACCTAAGTGTTCCCTAACTTCTTCTTCAGTAATGAAGTGGTCTAAAATTCTCAGGTCATCCAGTACAAATATTCCGTTCTGTGACATTCCTAATTCGATGTGTCCACTTGTTATATTATCCATGCTATTAAGCACGTTGTCAGATCTCGTTGATACATTACCCAAAACTTCAATGTTTATACCATTTATAAAGACATTCAGAGTGTCATCAGAACGCCAGGCTATGCCTAGATGGATCCAGTGGTCTTTGTGAATGTTGAAACTAGAAGACCATTGAGTTTCATTATACCACAATTTGACTTCACAGCCAAAGATGTCGGTACCGATACTGGATCCATCATCAGTGCATTCCATCTGGACTCCATATAGACCACCCTCTTTCGTATTGGTCCACTGGAAGAGGTTAAAAGCCTGTGACGTTATGGTTAGTAACTTTACCCACATGGTAAAGGAAAGTCCATACTGACAATGTACCAGATTATTGTAACAAGGAGAAGCCATTCCTGAAATGCGTACCCCAGCATTATTCATCTCCAAGCCAGATCCAATGGGACCTTCTGACAACTGGTACGTCCCTGGCCCTTCAAACGACATGGATAACTCCGGGAAATTGGCATCACTGTGTGTTATCGTCTCAAATTTGAAATGATACCCGTTGATGCCTTACAAGGTAGTAAAAAAAAGTTTTTGGTAACAAACATAAAAACTAACTGTAACTTTTGCACAGAAATAAGGTCTTACTGGAAACCAGAGAACAGTGTTAGAAAAAAATTGGTTAAGTCTGTGACCAGAAACAGATTGCACCCTAGGGTATGTACATATTTTTTTTTTTAAGTTTGGGTCTCAGAATTAGATCATGTGAATTCAATTCCAACATTAGGAATCGGCAAAAACATTAACACGCAAAACAAACTTGATGGCCATGCAGCTAAGAACAATTGTGCCGTTTTGATATACGCAGTGCTCTTTAAAATGCAACAAAATTTCTACCATAAACAGTTGTGGAGAAATATACAATTCTTAATGAGTAATATGCGAAAATTTAAAGTGTTATAATTCAGCAATTACAGAAAGGCGTGCAGAAACACCCTTTTAATATGTCTCAATACAGGCGTACTCTTCATTGCTGGAGATTGCCGTGTATGACACAAATTGCATGTAGTGTTTATAAATCGGCAGTGTGTTAATGTTTTGAATTGTAAATAAAAACTGTTGACTGAGGCTTGTTTTGCCCGACTCGAATTGCTTATCTCACAGTTGGTAAGTGGGTCGATTTCAATACTACAATTAGGTATGAATAACCAGGTACTTGGAGGGTTCAGTTATCAGTTTTAACCAGCATTAACTATAATACTCAGCAACGTATGACAAATAAAACACAGGAAAGCCGTTCCACTTCAAAGCAGAGTAGCAGACCACTCTGATATTTATTCAATTTAAACAAATTGATATATTATATCTTCACTAATGTCTAATTAATATCTTTTTTTCTTTTGTTCAAAACTATATTATACTCTTACCCAGTATAACAACAAAATGTGTGTGCTTTGTTGGTGGAAAAGTTAAGAGTCCAGGCCATGCCTCTGAAATCTTGTAAACCTACTTTCCATTTCAGGCTTGTTTTACTCGTATATTTAAGGAAATGGTTCATACCAACTTTTGTAATAACAAACCTGGTGTTTGACAGATAAGAGGTCCCAGATTCCAAACACCTTCTTCTTCCGCATCACCAGTGTCTCCGAGAAACAGTTCCTTCACAGGTATATCTGACTTAACAGTGATATCCCCATCATCCAAACGCCACACAGTAGGATCATCGATATCGCAACTAAAATATTGAACAGAGAAGTAATTTGAAAGGGAAAACATGACAGCCTTTTAATATTCTCTTTTTGTTTTCCATAACTGGTAACCTAATTAATTGATATTACATCATATTACACTAATTAATAATTAATTATATTAAAAAAACTACAAATTTATACCACATAATCAGTTGTAGAAAAACAAGTTGAAATGCTTTCCATACTTGCAGTTGTATCCACTCTGATCACAGTTTCCATTTAAACCACATGCACATGTGAAAGGAGAGCTGTCATTGGCCCCAGCCCAGTAGTCATGACGACGTCCACTAATGTCGATCCACCAAGCTAATTGAGTTACACCTCCATTAAATAGAGCTGTAACGAATAAATTGTATTCTCTATCAATGGATTTATTTATGATTTTACTTCTATCAAGAGAGTATGGCAACCGTTTTATCTCCATGATCTGGCGTAATGTATAACAAAGAAACTGTGAAGAAGTGTTTTGCAATCCAAATAAGTAAACTGAGCATTCAGATCTATATAGTTCAGTTCATTGTATTCAGTAATGGGCCGTATATCCCTTCTCCCAATACATATAGCTCTGTAATTGTTCAAGATGACTGTAGTGCATAGGGTTTACAATAGAGTTATGACAAATAAATATGTCCTCTGAAGCGTTTCTTTTCAAACAAACACATAACAAATATGGCATGAAAATACTGCATATTTTGGACGGGAATTGTAATATAAAGTTGTAATATTTACACTATTTATTTTAATTGTCTTTATGGCTAGTTTATTGTCAACCCATTTACCTGAACCTTTACAGCTGTATGATAAATGTTGATAACACAAGTCTGACGTCAGTTTCAATCCTTCCAAGTAAGCTGCATTCCAGTTTCCATAATTCAGTGTCATGTGATATGAGCCTGGCAGTTCAAACCCTGACACTGGGTTATCTCCTGGCTGGTCATGCTCTACGATCGCCTGAACTACTAAGAAACGATACACATGGTTTTAGAATGCCAGGAAATACAACTAAAACAGTTTATATATAGCAGATATTAAGATTTACATTATGCAAAAAGCATTTAAACAGATGCCAGATTATTACAAAGAAGGTATCATCCACCGTCCATTTATTAAGAGCCTCTCGGTATGGATAGCAACTTCTAACAGCTTTATTGAAGACTACGTTTCTTTCTCAATCCAGAGATCGTTTCCATGCATGAAATCCATTTGATAACGATATGGAATAAGATAGAAACATAGTATCAAATACACTTAGAAGTTGCTATGCATACCAGGTCTTCACATCTTACATTTATTAATAATACACAAATAATTCAGAAAACCTGTTTATGTGTGTTATTCATCGAATAAATACCTGGTCATGCATACAGGGCCTATTTCCAATGGTTCTACCAATCAAAGTTTCCAGTGAGAAACGAAGTTTAAATAAAAAAATATTTAGACCTATTTACCTAAAACGCAACAGCTGGAAAACGTAAGAAAAAGTAATGCATAAAGTATAGATACCATTTTCTGTTGTATCAAGGTCACACAGAACTGGAAGCGGTTCAAGGCCAAAATCCTGTCCATCAGGATCTACTGTAAGATATCGAACTCCACGGAATCCAGACAGTTTATATTGGTGGCAAGAGGGTAGCACTTATTTAAATATAAATTAAAAAAATAAACATTTGCAAAAGCTGTAAAGCTGGCATTTGCTAAACATATTATCTTATGTAAAATAAATGGAAAGTTCTATGTCAACCTTGAAAACTGATGACCAACACCATCCTGAATGAAAGTTAATGAAGTTAGAATTACAATCACATTGATTTATTTATTATGGCGTAAAACAGCATGTTCCGGCAGATGTTTCTTTATTGCTTACGTCATCACAAAAATTCTTAAAGAATATATATTGCTAAACGTTACCATATATAGATGAAGACTGCAAGACTTTATCATAGATCCGTACATCATCGATATCAAAGTTTCCCTGACGTCCTATTTCTAGACGCCCGTCCATCGACTGGCCAGGAAGACGTTCCGGAAAGTACGTCGATGACTGACGGATACAGCCTGGTTTACCATCGATATACAGCGACAGTGAAGGACCAAGAGGCTGGAACACGACTATAAGATGGGACCAGAAATGTGGCCGAAGGTCAAATACACAACGATACCGGTACTTATTGATATAAATATCTTGGTAATATTCATCGGCCATGGTTGAATAACTCAGTACAATGGCCACAGAGGGTTGATCAGTCGTCAGCGAAACCGTCCGCAAAAACTCTTGATCTGTCTCAAGGTCATGTGGGCGTAACCATAGAGACAGCGAGAAAGGCTTCTTACACAACTCTGAAATAAAGCAAATGAACTTCGTCCATTAAGTAAAGAAATAATATAGCAAAAATTTAAGTTTAGACAAATGTTTTCAACAACTCGGCCAGTATAGACATTTCAATAAAAGAGTCGCTCTTAAAATTATAAAAGAATGTATCCCCCCCCCCCCCCCCCCTCGGTAAATGACAGAAACATAAATAAACAAGAAA
>JAQQZZ010082754.1:0-19043 GCA_030265115.1 Mopalia vespertina
AGCCTGCCGCACACGAGGCGATTTCCTTGAGATTTTTAGTCGCCGACGGAGAATCGCTCGTGTGCGGCGGGCTTAAGTGCTCAGTTGTAACCAGTTGCCGTTAGTTCTATTGCATCGCAATATGACGTAAACCGGGCTTTAATATGAAACACAATATCGCCTGTAATTGGTTTAATGGATTATCCATTTAAAAAAATACAGATTTTATGGTAGCAAAAATATTTGAAAAATGTTAAAACTCAAGTAAATGTTACTATTTAATGGGTGAATAAAAGAAAACTTTTAAAAGCTAGCTCGACTTCCCGTCATGATATTCCTGTTGCCCTGGTACTCTCAGACTAAGGAACAACAATAAGCCGATCTGTTTGTGATGTTTTTGTATTGTGTCTTGTGATTGTCCTGTCGTGTCTTTGTTTTTATCTTTATCACGGGTGGTTTCCTTAAGCCAATGGGCTCATCATGTGAGTGAAATAACCTTAAGTACGGAGTTGACAGAAGCGGTGTCAAACAAACAACATATACAGTTCCAGATTTCATTTGTTAACTTTCTCCTCTTTGTAAATAAGTCACTTTCGGCATTTCAGATTGCATGAATTCATTTTTCAGCGATAAGTTTTACTGATAATAAATGGTAAATCGAATTTTACGCTGTCTATAAATTCTGAAAGTCTGCCATATCTTTGTACAAAAAATGAAAAACATCCAGGTTTGGCCTTTTAGTGGTTAAGACTATCAGATATGTCCTCGTCAAGGATCTGTTCATGTTAAACTGGGTGGCTTGTATGTACGAGAAACAAGATGGCGGCCGCCTATCACAATGTGTGCGGTAAACATATCAATTATACATACAGGCCTCTCTTACTCGTTTAACTGTCTTTCTCTGACACGCTGGATATGTCGGCTTCTTTTATCTTTTATAGCTGGTTTTTTATAAGAGGTCTTGTTAGGTTAGACGTGTCTTTTAAGCCGTATAAACAAGAAAATATCCGAACTTATTTTTATTTAGTCCGCCTTCGTTTTTTATTGCCGAGATGTGTTTATAGTGTGACATTTCCATTCTTAATGTGATTTTTTTATAAATCCCACAAAGCGCCTCGCTGATTGGCTGCAATAGGTAAACGCATGGGCCTGTAATCATTATGTGTCTCCACTGGTTTACAATACTTATTCATCAAACAAGCTAAGGTACAAGGTAATTTACATATTAATTAAACAGCAGTGTATAATATACGGTTTAGCAGATTTGTGTGAGCTTTTTTTGTGTATGTGTTGTTTTTTTGTGGAGTTTTTCTCCGGTTATTTTTGTCTTATCGCAACGGAAAAGATATAGTACAGTTTCTGAATGAATCATTACTATGTTCTACGAAAACATTTTTCTCCAACCGCTTGTAAGTAAACTAGCGGGCGGTCGGATGGAGCTTCCTGTTGCTTCGGTGCTGCCCTCTTGGTTCTTTGTCATTTCCCCTACTAGGCTTGCATGCCATCGGATATGTGAAATAACATTAAATATGGCGTAAAACACCGTTTGGCAACATCAACAAAAGTGAAATTAAAGGACGGAAAATAAAACTCTATGTGGGACAAAAATAGACAGAACATATGTAACTTGCGTCAGTTGGAATAGTTTCAAAGCGTCAAGACAATTTACAAATCTGAGTATTGTTACAATCCTAGCCTAAGGTGATCCAGAAGTCTATCAAGCAGAAGTATGAAACCAGCCATTACCCATTCTCAACGGCATTGTGACTTTCAGTGGACTTTCATAGTGCCATAATTATGACTCATGGCGCAAGAAATGGGGGATTTCGTTCGTTTCGCGCAGTTTAAATGTCAGAATCCACTGATGCCTTATGGGTAAAGTATAATGTTTGAAAAGCGGTAGAAACAGCGTTAGCATGATTTACCCATGATTCCACATCCAATTCATGTCCTGAGAGGTTTCTCTATGTCTCGCTAGGGGGCGCTTTTTCGTCAATCAGCACTGATCTGGTCACAAAGCCGTTGAGACTGGGTAATGGCTGGTTTCACACTTCTGCTCGATAGACTTCTGGTTGATCTTTATTAACACGTCAACACAACGTCATGCAATATGGTTACATACATCGGCAACTGATGACTCCCTTGTCTTCAATGCGCTCGAAACCTAAGAGAGATTAATTATCTCCCTTAACAAATAACTTCGATATTTTTACTATGACATAATGCTTTACAAATGCTTTACATTTAAACTTTTTATCAGCTCAAGAGAATTTTTACCAAATAGTCATCTACGAAGAGAAAATAATAATATATTTCAATAAAAGTATTGCCTTTTCTTGAGGAGTTCTGATATTTGTGAAGCTTTACGTTTAACGAGATACCTAATGACGTATATAGTAGCAGCGGCAAAAATTGACGGCGCCATGAAATGGATTTGTTTATTCCCATCAACTAAAGGGTATCAATCGAAAGTGAGGGGCTTTCTGTTGCCCAAGTGCTTTCTGAGCTAAAGAAGCATAGGAAGCCGATATGTTTGTGAAGTCTTTGTATTGTCATGTGAGTGTCCTGTATTTGTCCTGTGATGTTTTTGTTTGTTGCCAGTGATGTCGGGGTTGGTTTCCTTCACCCATTGGGCTGGCACGCCGTCCTGTGAGTGAAGTAACCTAAGTAGGGCGTTAAACCCCAATCAAACAAACAAACAAACAAACATCTTTCACATATTTTTCTTATATAATAAAACACTTATGGTCTTTTTACAAGGTGATCTTGTTGCAGGTTGATATTAACCCATAGAAATATTATTGACCTCGACTAATTTAACACCTAGGTCAATGTTCTTCCTTTGAGCCAGGCGGACGGTTGGAAACGAGCTTACTGTTGCCCTGGTGCTCTCAGAGCTAGGAGAAACATGAAGCCAGTCGTTTTTTGACGTCTTTGTATTACGTCATGTCACGGGGCTCGTCTCACAAACCGATCTTAGCTTACGTTGAACACAACTGTCAAGGCAACACTTTCTCTTCAGTACTGGTCGTCAAGGTAATTTCGTATTGCCTAAGCTAAGATCGCTTTGTGAATAGGGCATCTGTTCGTGTTTGTTGCCAGTGGCGTCGGTTTTTTTTTTCATCCATAGGGCTGGCACGCCGTCATATGAATGAACTAACCCGAAGTACGGCGTTTAATCCCGATCGAACAAACAAACAAATCAAAGCTTTCAATGATTCCCGGGCCCGCGGCCGTGGCTAAGTTGTAGTGTGTGCGCTTACTTATCCTACTTCGATTTACCGTGGCCCTCTGGCTAAGGGCAGTTTGTTTAAAGAGTAGCACTTCTGTCTTTACTAAGCACTGGAGGATAATTAACTTTCCAACATTATGGAAACGCTTCACATCTTGGTCGTGCTAGTGTAAAGCATTGTTGAAATACACCGCCGTCATATAAGTGTAATACCCTTAAACACGGCGTAAAACACCAATCAATCAACCAATCGATTTACCTTCCACGGGATCGAGTCCGTCTGTCGACTCTCGGGTATATGAGTGAGTCGCACGATGTGTGTCTGGCAATCGCGGGGGTGGTTTTTACGAGGTTTCCTCCCGTTTTTCCAACGTAATTAGGCAAGGAGCAGTGTGAATCCGTCGTCATATAAGTGAAATACGATGTTAAACCACAATCAAATAAACAAACAAACAATCAATGTTTCCCGATGCACCAATTAATGTTAATATAATCATCAACATCTCCATAAGCTACAAATGTCATTTCATCCAAATTGATCACGAAATGCGATGTAATTTGTGTTGTGGACTATATCATGATTGTAATTAACAGCGTCTTTATTACTGGTAATAAACACGCTTGTAATAAACAAAGACAGGAAAATAACTATTAAAAGCCTCCGGGTGTTTCGAAACAAATTCTTGTTGAGCCGGTTAATCTTAGATCCTCATGGAGTTCGTTTTTTTAAATTTTAATTTTCCTCGCTCGGTTTTAAGTTACGTACTGAGCTCAGTTGAAAATTGGACAGAAAAAGTGCAGGAATTATATGCTGTCATGCTAAGCATACATTATCATAAATCCAGGCTATTTGAAGAGGAGCAGTGATCTAATTAATTGTCTGTTTGACAGGTAATCCCATTATCACGCCATCGAGATAAGAGAAGGGACATTGAACTGCGACTAGTTGATCCAAGCTCTGTTAAGTTAACGGAAGGTTAGATGACGTTGCGTAACAGTGAAATTATATTGTGTGCTTTCGCGCTACACAAAAATTACGTTTAACACTAATTTGTATATAGTACAGTTCATACCATTTGTTGACGGCACACCATGTAAAAGGTCTATTTCTAATACTCTAATAGCGATTTAATCTGGTGTTACCGACTAATGGTCTTTCGAGCAACTGGCCCCTGGGGCTCGTTTCACAAAGCGAGCTTAGCTTCTGCAAAACGTAATTACCAATGTCGAAGACATAGTGTGCCATGGCAATTACGTACAACGTAAGCTAAGATCGCTTTTTGAAACGAGCCCCTGGGGCCTGTTTTGAAAAGCGATCTTAGCTTACGTTGTACGTAACTGCCACCGCAACACTATGTCTTCAGCACTGGTCGTCATGGTATTTACGATTAACGTAAGCTAAGATCGTTGTGTGAAACGGGGCCCCAGGTGATTAACGACCTGTCATGGTGCCTGCTTCAAAGATAATAAAGAGCGGTCGGGTGGCTGGAAGTAGTTCCCTGTGCACTGTTGCTCTTGGAGCCAACGGACAACATTTGACCCATTTGTTGCTGTGCCATTCAGCGTCAAATTGCACAATCAAATCATTGCATCATGTTTTTGCCTTGTGTCTTGTTCTTGACTGTTTTCAGTTACCTCGAGGAAGACTACATATCTGATTAAAACCATATTTTAATTAGCTCTCCGGTATTGTAAAGTCGCAGACGTAGCTCTCACAAAATTGTGTTTCCAATGGCGCCGAATGGTTGCTCTGAGCAGGCCAATCACAAAGCTGTTGATATTAATAAACCGACATTTTTTGCCGAATCAGGATGAATGTTGTTGCTGCTGCAGGTGTTGTTGTTGCTACTGTTGTTGATCTTACTGCTGCTGCTGCTGCTGCAGTTGTTGTTGTTGCTACTGTTTTTTTTACTGCTGCTGCTGCTGTTTCAATAAAACTGTTGGATTAGTTTCAATTCAATTCAATATTTATTTCCAATAATTTAAGAAAAGGACCTTTTAAGAACAATTTAAAGCTCTTTTAATAAGAGAAACATTGTGTACAAAATTAATGACCATGGTGACGAATCTTCTGCGGAAGAGAAAATTATACAAAATCAAAGATTGTTGTCCACCTCGAGCCAGAAATCATCGGAAGAGGATAAGATCAAAGACATTGTATTTTAGATTGAGGGGTTTTAGTTCCAAAACCTAAAATTCTTCCACCTTTTGATTCTCTTAAACCACCCACGTGTGTGACAGACACAGTCTATGTTTGAATCAAGCTAACTAAGTAAACACCAGTCAAACCTACAATCAAAATATTCAGACAATCACATAATACAACGCTCACTAATCAACGGCTCTGTATACAAATCCTTGCATAATAGCCACTGATAAAAGTCTATGTTTTTTTCGAGGACCTTTTGGCCTTTTAAATCTGCAGTTGTTTATGCCGTAGTTAAAGGGAAAGACAACTGTTTTTCGACCTAAACTTATTATTTTTATTGCACTTTTTCAAAGACCATCAGCTGTATTGCACTTGCAATCGAATTAGCATAGCCGTTAATTAGTTAATTTAAAAAGCGGATCTGACGTCATTGTTCGAAAACACGGTAGTTATATCATCTAGTCCTGGCTGTCCCCTATTGCCTGCACTGGTGGGTTCTTTCATATAAAGCCGAAAGGGAGGGTTCCGTCCCCAAGCGAAACAACAACAACAAACAACCGCTTGTACATATCAAACTGGTACTAAAAACCGGATTTTTTAAAACCGCATATCAGCTGAAAACATGCTTAACGTATGTGTTACTCAAAGAGCTATTTTAAAATGTATACAACACATTAACATTGCGCTTGGATGACCAAGCTTGTGTATACGCCGTGTTGTTACAGATGCCTTCCAATGGATACATAAGCAAACGGACACACTGGTGACCGACCGTTTTTTCGAACAATGACGTCAGCCTGTTAAACTAACTAATTAACGGCTATGCTTACTCGAATGCAAGTGAAATACAGATGTTTGTCTTTGAAAATACGCAATAAAAATAATAAGTTTAGGTCGAACAGTTGTCTTTCCCTTTAATTGGCGTATTTCAGAATAGAAAGTATGTTGTTGTGTTTCAGCCGTTGTTAGACTGTAAATATATGCGAGTGTAAGACGCTGTTCGTATTTTGGCAGTCTGTGTTTCTTTATGTTGTTGTCATCTCGCTGGAAGGGGACCATTTCCTGATCATCTGTCTCGACTTTGGAGTGTGCCCTGCTAAGGCTTAACGTGCACAGCTTAGCCTGTAAATGGAATATACTCCTATCGTCTTTGCATTCGTCTTGAAAGTCTACACAAGACGATAAGAGCAAAAACGAAGGTTGATACGGTCCCTTGTTGTGGGCAGAAATCGTTTCTCAGGAGATTTGATAAGTGGAACTCCTTTGTACATATGTAAAATAAAAGTTTATTTTACATAAGTGAAATTCTTTTTCACATATGTTGAAAAAAATTATAAGTGAATATCTTTTTAACGTAAGTAAAAACAATTTCACATATGTGAAAAAGAATTGTACATATGTAAAATAAAAGCAGAATCTATTCGACATATGTAGAATAAAAGTAGAAGTGATAAAACGTCTTGCCATAACCAATACGTTGTCTACATTGAGGCTTATAAATTTAACTAAAACATGTATAGTCTTGTCTGGAATACGTTTACGTCTAAAGTGTTATCGTACGACGCCACTTGCACAATATGGTACAATATATATGTTTTATACATTAGAATAAATATGTATACGTGTACATAGGGAACGGTCTAGTTTGTATGCCCTTATAATACCAAACATGTTACACGGAAGAAAAGTTTCCATGGCACAGTTTACGTATTTCAAGCAGTGACGGATTGGTTAATAGTTTTGACCTTGGGTATTAAAGGAGAGCTACACCCCAGTGTCGACTAAAATTTAGTATATTTGATCTACATAACGGTAGGCACACGAAGGCATATAGTTACATGACATATAATAAACAGAAGACTGATAAGAACAATTACAATCTCTGTGTATTACTGTTTGGAATGACAACTGCTGTTCATGTGACGATACGTAAGTTAGATTATTCAATGCTTAAAAATATTCTTGTGTGTTTCCACGTTAGTCCGGAATTTGCTTTCATAAATTTATTTTGAAACTAATGGTTACAAGGTATTTACGATGACTTTTTACTTAATATTTGTGAGTTATATACTATTTATAGTAGATTGATAATTACCTTATCTCGACATGTCCGTAGGTTACCCTTAACAACTGAAAACTACCGTCTACTCAGACACATGTCTCTGTGAGTTTATTTGTCGGTTTTAATTTTACATCGACATCCCTGTGTGACATCCGTCATGTAAGATATGACGTCAATATGTTATGTTTAGTGTTTAGGGTTATTTTTAGTGTTAGGTTAGGTTTAGTGTTTAGGTTTATTTTTAGTCTTTAGGGTTATTTTTAGTGTTAGGTTAAGTTTAGTGCAGGGTTAGTGTAAGTTTAGGGTTTAGTGTTTATCCTAACCCAGAATTAGGAATTTACGTTTTGTATTTCAGGATGGGCATGCCTCCCTGTGTCAGTGTGACTAGTTTTTGGAAAGATATATATAAAAAGTATATAAAATCATAATATACAATACAATGCATTGATCTTCTTATTTACGGCTGTAGTGTAAAATTGCTCGACAAACTATAAACATATGTTTGTCTTATAATCAATGATATTGTTTATACGAAAACATAAATCGTTCTGGCCATACCGACCGACTAATATTCATAAGTTATGCAATAGAAATGACGGTCAAAATTTATTGACTGGCGCTTGACGACGCTTGCAACGGTGGATGGCGGCGGAATAATTTAACAGTAACTAGCCACATTAAACAACCACAACTTTGGAGTGTTTCTTGTATTGAAAAAACACTGTCCATCCATTGTCCAGAAAAGACAACGTGAGTACCTTATAAGAACACACGGCCCCTCAGACAGGAGGCCAATCTTCCTTAAGAAAAATAAATGAAAGTAAGAAAGTTTATGGACTAGCATAAATATTAAAACAATTTCCTACCTGAAACCTAGTCTTGGTTTGGTTTCATAGTGGACAATGCTGGTCGACTTGTACCCTCTGCTTACTGTGTACCTGTATTTAACAAGGCACACGTTAGAATCTATCCCTTTATTCCACTTCCGACCTAGTAGATTGAGAAGAAATGTCGAAGTATCTTAAAGTGTTAAATTTAAATATTGTTCCAGTCTTATAGAGCCGTTACACATGCAGCAGAACCCACCACGCCTCATCGTCGTTTTCATTATAGGGCTGTTTCCTTGTTTATTTGGGGTTAGGAAGTCAACGGTATTTCATTAATTTGACCTTACTAAAAGAATGAATTTTTTTTTTTACTTTGCGCAAAAAAGTCAATATTGAAAAAAAAAAAAAAAAAAACTACTGTCGCTTAAATATGTTAAAAGTAAGATTTTCCGATGTCCAAGTTTTGTGTAGAACCCAAACATTTTAAACCATCTAAGAAATCCTTTAGGTCCATGAGGTTTTTTTTATCAAAGATTCACGTGAACGTTGTACAATGTACACTATGCTGCCGAATATTATACATATGTTGGATTCTTTGTCACAAATGTGAATTTTTTTCCACATATGTAAAATAAAGGACTTAATTTTACATACGTCACATACGTGAAAAAGAATTTTACATTTTATATAACTAGATGGAGAAGAAAGTTTTGAATTGACTGAATGTTACGGAATGGTTATTTGCAATTGTTTGTGTTCCCACTATAACAGCCTTCGGATTTAATCGCTATTTTTTAATAGAGTGACGATTATCGTCTCGTTCCACATTTGTCAGGGGGACAATACTACAACATCAACAGAAATGTCGCCATAATGTACGCGATTGATTTACAAGGCCCATTCACTTCCGGTAAAAGATAATCACGAGCGATACCGATTGTTTTTCGCGGATTTAAATGTGAACATTAACAATTCTGTGTTCTAACGAAAACCAGCTGGTATAAATGGATATATTTTTAATTCGGCGGTATTGCCTTAATTAAGGAACAAACTTTGAGACTGCGTAAAATCGTGAATTTTGTAATTTGTTGATAAAATCACATTTTGGTTGACCATATTTCTTTAAAGGAAAAGAAATAGTTGCGCCTAATATATTTCCTAGCATGAACCTTCAAAAGTCACTCTGGCTTTTCAGTATGTGAAGAAAATGAATTCTTGAAATAGCGTAGCTACGGTCTTGCTGGACCCCTGAGTTGATGTTGAGGGAATCAAGTTTTCGATGCCCATTATGACGTAACAAAAAGCTCAGAACATTCTGATGTACACGTATATAATTTTGGAAACCTTGGATACTCAGATATTCAAATACGTAAATTCGGTAAAGATATTAGTATATGGGGTGCCTAATCTGCTGTCATAATCTCATTAATCTTTAAATCTTGTCAATGACACTAAATATGCTTACTGAAAACTATTAATTCCAAAACCTTATACAGGCGTTAAAACAACTTTTCAGCCTTGCCGTTTGTAGAATAATTAGAGGCGTATTCGTATTTTGCCATTACTCAAATTTATTGTAAAATATTCAATTCAAATTTATTCCTCTCAAAGAGCATTTCAGGTACAATATTAATATCCCTGACCCCACTCGCATCCCATCGATCCCGACTTTTGTTACATGTATGCATTTTACATAACTTGCGCAACAGTGCGTTCTACATGTCGGTCCCTTATAAGCATTTATTAAGTAACATTGTTATATCTCTGTATAACCGCGTAAGCATTTACAGTTCGATCAATATTGTATTTGCATGTCGCAACATGTCACGTTGCTCGAATAAATTACCAGACAGTCAAGCAAAACGAAACTAAACAGTAAAGAATTTACTAACATGCAGTAGCATGTTTTGTGGGTTTCTTTGTTTAGCAAGTAATCGATATAGTTAATATGACAGGGTAGATAAGTACGAACATCAAACTTACGTTGGCTTATAAGGGACACACTTACGTGAACATTTTTTATGTTTAAACATGTTCACCCAGATAGATATAATATCTCTTCAAGTTGAAATATTTCTTCCTACGTAGTTAAAATATAACAAACTAACTACATTAGATCTCAACTCAACTATTTTAACTCTAGTAGAAATTATATCTACCTGTTCTATATTTTAACTCGCATATGAATACTACCAACTGAGTAAGAAATGTTTATCTAAAGTTTAAGTTATTTTTACGCATGCAGAAAGAAATATTTTAGTCAAGTAAACATTGATTCTACGAAGGTGAAGCTATTATTACGTAGGTAGAAATTTTAGAAAGATGAATGTAACTGAAACACATAATCAAGTCACGTGTTTGCTTTGCTAGTACGCATTTTCTTATTGACCCGAACGTTAACACTTTTGACAACCAGTTATATCTGCATATCTAAAGCATTTTATCACTTTTCACTACTTAGATAATCCATTTTTCATATTTTGTCTATAATGTGGGAATGTAGATTATTCTCCTTCTGAACAAAACTATGTCTTAGGTAAGCCTACATACAGATATTATTGATGTTATATGTTTATACATGTATATAGTCAACACGTGTGGTAAAATCGTACAAGGAGATTAATTGACGTTATGAGTGGGTTATATACGTGGATACTTCACAGCTGAAGTTAAAAACTAGTTAACATGTCACAGTTTATCGCACGCATTTATACCTTTCACCGCTATTCGTATCTGTTTTTTTAATTCAAGTCTCTGATCAGCTGATATAGATATATACAAATCCTTTTGTGTGGTTTGTGCTACTGATGATCAGAATGCCGTGTTTGTTTGGGCGTATCAGACTATACAGTTGTTTATGTTGTATCTAAGGCTGCGCATTTCAGTGGCTGTCGGAAAAACAGCTCTGTCGGGAACAGCGCACAGAATCATTTGAGGTTTCTTGGCTAACACAAACCAATTGACTATATCTCGCGAGATTATCGTTACTGTGATATCAACACCACGTTCGTTCATGGTAGCTTCATGAATATGAATCAACATCGTACATTTTGGTATTTTGGGTTGACAACTTAATTAAGATTCGTTAGACCTTAGAAATGCCATATCCTTCGTTTGTCCAAAGAATAAATAGACCGAATGCTCAGAATTGGCTGTTTTTTTGTTTTCTTCATAGGAATGAGTTGATTCTAGCAACATTGGGCAAATAGTTTAAGAATATATCATTCATTAATCATTCGTTTCTTCATTCGTTTCATGCATGCATACATTAATTCTTTCATGGATTCATTCATTTTGTCCATTTGTTAATTATACTCATTCATTCGTTTTGTTCATTCATTCGTTTTATTCCTAATTTGTTGCTACTACACACAAATCAAATTAAACTTTAATGTCAGGGGTTACAAAGATAAACATAAGCCATAGGCTACTTATACCGACAATAATTGCAAAACGATAAAAGTTCACAATATTTAAATATATATAAATATTTTTATTAACATTTGTTTTATGACACTAAAATTGATTCCATTGAATTATTAATTTAAAAAATATATGTATATATTTTTGTTATATAAATACATATATATATACACAGTGTAGGTCATACAATAAGGACAGTATCACAGTAGCGCTTATAGCAAATCTTCACACAAAGAGCATGTACAGCCGTACAAGTCTTGTAAAAGGGCTTTAAATTCAATCACACCGTCAACATTTTTTATGTTAGTAGGAAGATGGTTCCAAAGCTTAGCCCCCTTTAAACCCACGGATTTATAACCGTTTATTTGTATTCTAAACGCGGAAGACTGACACTATGCTATAGTTTTCATTAGAATAACATCAATGAGATAAGAAGGATGGATGTGTTTTACAATTTTAAAAACTTCAATTGCTACACATCGTGCGCGGTACACATTTTATTTCACTTTCGTAAAACATATCCAGCGATTGCCACAGACAGCCATTGCCAAGCTTGCTATTGATACTAAAGGTTATTTTACATTTCAAATTTGTTAAAAAGATTGAAGTTGTGACGCATGTGAAACAAGAATGGTAGATTCGTTCAATATAACGATGCCCTTGTGAGAAATATGTTAAAATAATAGTCAAACACCATGAACATACCTTCAAATCGCCTGACTCATCTATATTTTCACTGCGCATGTGCACTTTCGACGGAAATTGGCCGTCATAACATTTCAATTTATATACTGTACCACTCCATGGTACAGTCAGTTAGAGTATAGTGATTTCTGCTAGTATGTATGGGGATAAGGGAGAGGCGCTGGCCTTTGGCATGGCGGATTGGTTTATGAAATATTGGGCGACAGAAAAGAAGCATTAAGTCTCCTAGAAAACATGCTAAACACGACGCGAACGAAAAAAAAAACCACTTCCACAGCGATTTGTTTTACTTTTAAATATGATTCACACAAAAAAGCATTACAACCCTAAATCACATTTAAGTACTACACTTGGATTCCCCGACATGGATATTACATGGGAGACTCTCCCTGAACATGCTTCGAAATGAATTGGTTGATCACAACATTTAACCACTCTTTGGTTAGGCAAACAGGACTACAACACACATTTTTATTTCCAACCTTATATAACATAATCATGCTTTTGTGTACAGCAATATATTATTAAAGCGTTATTCTCCAGCATAGTAGCCCCCCTTTGATCACAAAACACTACAGTGTGACATTCTTTCGTGCCAGACGTGACTAGGTTATCCGTCAACAAGAAATTACACTGTACATGAGAAAGTAAAACACACTTTTTAAGTTAACTTGTAGTGTGTTTTAAGAAGAAATGAATTTCTCAATTCTCAATTCTCTAAAAAAAATGCAAGGTAACAGAATGGAATGGAATCGCGTTGGTTATACTACCTTTATGTCTCGACTTGTTTTATATAACGTAGTAGTTATGTATGATTTTATTCATACATATCTATTGAACTTTGTTTCTGAAATAAACTTATTATTATTAATACTATTCTTATTTTTTCCATTTAATCAATGCAATGGGATTGAAGAAATCACTAGCTCTAATTACAAGAATTCAGCATTTGGTGACCACTGCTTGATAGCTGTCCAACCCCCACACACAACTTTCTACTCTATTATTGACACTGCCCCCACTGGCCGTCTTCTCACAAAGAAAGACTCTATGCAGATAAACAACCTTCGACCAAACGTAAACAACACAATTTCTACAATTCCCGTTGCATTTAGTTAATGGTTAAATTTCAACTCTATATCTTTTTTCTAATACTAAGTTATACTTAAGTTAGCACATGAGTTTTGCTTGTTGTAGAGAGTCTTGTCCTTACAATTCCATTGTCCTTGCATGTTTCTATTACGTATGATTTTGATATGCACTATCACTCATTGTTCGTTTGGTATAATCCATAATATGCTACCCCACCCTTTGTCTATATTCATTTATATTTGAGTTTCTTGGCAGATTGGGTTGCTCACTCACCTCATGTAGCGTTTTTTGTTTTACATACTGTCACTATTGTTCTTTCTCCCATGGTTATCCATTGTTAGTTATGCCTATATATAAGCCATATACTCATTATTCACTTACATCCTGGGCGAATAGCCACGCCCGGCTGTATGCACCAATACACCTAACAAACAATTCACTTGCATTTGCCATTTCTCTGATGATGGAGATAGTAACCTCCCGAAGCTTAGAAATATAATTTTATAATTATGTATCTATTATTATGCTCTTTCCCTTGTGATTTATATGGATAATGTTTTAAGTCTGTTCCTACGCTTTGACTTAAAATAGTGATTGAAACCGAAATTGATTTTAATAACCTTTTTTTGTATAATATCTAACATTCGTTCGATGTTGGGAGTTCTGCTTCAGCCAAATCAGGGACCAACTTACTAGTCTATCTGACTTTTTGTCCGAAATCTCCTTTTCTGTATCCACATTTGTCTGCATTATCAGCGATATTAAATATTCTTATGAATTGTTTTTAATCAAGTAGCTGCTTCGTCATATTTTTGTTCAAATGTTTTCAAAATGTGTTCATAATACTTTCTCGAATTGCTGCCTATTTGTTCCTTTATTCAATATCTACTTTGCCATGTATATTGCTATTTTTCCGCAGAATGTCTGCAGGTAAATCATAATGTACTCATGATTCAACTCTATTTAGAAATTTGTCTCTGAGAGTTAGTTAAGAACATGAAATGATTCCTCGACTTTATTTAGTCGATACCATTGTATCAGTGTGCTTATGTTTTGGAAATGTATGATGGTAATAAAAGTATATGAATAGGAAAATCTTCTGTCTGTAGGCAAATGAAATACATTTAGTAACAAAGACAGACACGCCACTGGGATGTTATGGGTTTACAAGGCATGCATTTGTAATAATTTTGAACATATTAAGATAATTATGAGTTCTGAAATGTTTGGTAGCAATTTCGTTCTATAATCGAAGAAAAACTGTACTGTCTTTTGAGGCAACGTACTCCAGGAACTCATGAATTATATTCAAAATATCCTTGATACTTGCGCTACAGTTCTGACAGCATATGACCAGTTTCATCATTCATTAATTGGTTCAGAATGGAACAATAAGAAGGTTTAGAAGAGTTTCTACATATATAGTGCATAAATAACCAACATGCCTTCTACTTTAAATGACGATTTGCTTCCTACAAATAGCCGAGTATAGTAAGTTCGAAAATCAACTAAAGCAAAAGGACGTTTGCATACACATAACAACACGCAAATAATTTTATTTTGTTCATGTTTATTTCTTGATATGTTGACACAAAATCCAAATAGAAATAAAATCTGTGAAAATAATTCTGTAATTCGAATCTCCCAAACTAATTTGTTGTTCAAATTGACTGTACGCATTTAAAGGGAGGCATGTTCAACACGTTGAGGCGTGGCTACCATGTACCATGTGCCATTCGCAGTCTATTTGTAAACGTTCTCAAGCACACCCTACAAAGCGATGGAACCTAATTATAAGAGCAAAAAAACTGTTCAAATTTTGATAAGATAAAAACTTAAATGGGATAATGTATTCTTTACCAAAAGTTAAATATAAATACGAGTCTTACCTGAAACGACTCCTTTCGCCGCCATTTTGCACAGGTATCAAGGTATCAAGTTCAAGGTCATTTCCGCCTACTACGAACAGAATATAATTTTTTTTAAAAGCATCTGTGTCGGTTACTAAAATTTAGTGATCGTTTCGCAATCGAATCGAATTAATTGCAATGTTAGCGAGATGATAGATGTATATCATAAATCTAAATATTATAAACCATAAGGTTTTAGTTTCAGTTTCTTGTTTTGTATAGGTCTGCCTACCAATGCGCATATCGCATGTTAATACGCAAGCATCACGCAATCATCACCAAGTCAGATTCCATACACTTGACAAAATCGAAGAATTATTTATAAACAGCATGCCGAAACTCATGTCGTTCTATTAACAGAGACTTTGCTGAATGATGGAATAGTTAGTGATTCAATCAATATTCCAAGCTTTACTTTGTTCAGAAAAGACCAGACTGATGGTTATGAAGGGGTGGCAATCTATGTCGATAAACCGATATTTGAATGATTTGAATGCGCCATCCTAACCAACAAACCGACCAAACATGGATGTCTAATGAAAAAAGAAGTAAGTTTCGTACAGACCACAATATATCAATTATTGGCAATCGTAATTGTATTTTTAACCAATAGTTAAATGTAAATACGGGTCTCACCTGCCAGGTATGCGCCGCCATGTTGTACAGGTATATAGGTCATTTCCGCCTTCTCCGAACATAATATAATGTTTTTAAAAAGCATTTGTGTTGGTTACTAAAATTTACGGATCTATTCGCAATCGAATCGAATAAATTGCTATGTTAGAGAGATGATACATGTATATCGTAAATCTAAATATCATAAATCATAAGTTTTTAGTTTCAGTTTCTTGTCTCAAACTGTTTCAAACGTTTAACGCCTACCAGGTCAGTGAGAATATTATCTTTGAATAACAGTTGTTACATATGTAATATGCTTTCATGTATGTTCACGAATTTTTTACTTAGAACTATTATTTATCTTAAAGAGTTGAACAGATTAAGCATCACAGACATATCTTAAAACGTGGCCAACCATAATCCAAATGTACTAACCATTTGGAACACTGTCCCAGAACACTAACTCTCAGTAATGGCTAGTTTGTATCTTCAAACGGAAATAAATAACTAGTATAAATATTTTTTATGTGAATATAATTGATTTTTTTAATATATGGTTATTTCAAACGCATATCAACCCCTATGCACACGCCCCTTCCAGTCCATTTTCGACATGACTTCTCTCGACTCTACAACGTTGAGTGGAAACAATATGCCCTCTCTAAAACCTTTCTTGTTTAACAACTGGTTCTTTTCAGTGGAACTAATGTGAAGGAGTACATGTCAAATAATAGTGACAATTACTTAACCCACATAGTGCACTGTAATGGACTGTTTATGTTGTGTTTGTAATACATGAATCACATGTAAGTTTTACCGGGAATATTGTGAAGACAAAAAATCAACATTTAACGCCTCAAATGTATCCATGTCTGACAGCTGACAAGAAATAAAGCTACTCAATATTATCAAGTTTATATGAAAAACTATATACTGTGTCAATATCGCTGTCGTTTGGACCTGAGAACCGGTCCTTTCAAACCGTATTTTGTATATTTTAGAATTTATGGACAAGTCCTGTCGAGTATTTTCTTATGATAGTGCATTGTCCATGTCTGGCAACTGACAAAAAGTAATCCTATTTAATAATATTGAATTTTAAATGTTAAACTCTATACTCTTCAATAAGTGATATGCAGTGTCATTTGAAATAGTGTTTAGGTCGTTTCAAATCTAATTTTGCTAATGAGGGAATGTATGTACATATCTCGCAACTGGCAAGACTTAATCCTACTTAATATTATAAAATTTATATGTCTTTTCCAGTATTTCTGTATTACATCATCTTGTCATGTTTTTGCTGATAATAGTTTTCCCTATGCTAAGGAGGTCATGCCAACATATAGGTGAAATAACGTCATGTACTGTCCTTTGTAAACAACAAAGTCCAGGTTATATATCACTTGTCTAACTGAAACTTTGAGGTGTTTTGATTAAATTATTTTTAGTATTATAACTTAAAGTTCCTTGTTCATAGTTTGTTGGAAATTATCTTACTCAACTATCTCACTACCAGTAAGGCATAATCATACTCCATGTTGTGTTATATTATAACAAAGGTGGACAAGTTTAAATTCTCTCTGTGAATGTATGGACAGAACCTGGTCATATTTGTCTATGTTTGGCAAGAAACAATCCTATTCTTTATTATCGTGTTAATAAAGATGAGTCAGTGTCTTATCATGGTACAAAAACCGACTACTTGTCTTTATTGGTTTACACTATATGCAGTCCGGCATAACGCCCCTTGTGAAGGCACATCTTTCTTCCTTGTCCTTCTTAAATATTTGTAAGGCTTTAACAACCATAAATTTTTTTAACTTCTTTTATATCAAGGCCTTACATCTGAGAGGAAGGCCAGCTATATAAGAGTAGGACAACTGGCCACTGCCAATAACCACTAAATAGTCTTGACCTGGTCCTCCCCAAGATCATTCGGACAACGATAATCAGAGGTAGGAATGTTCACATAAACTAATTTGCCAAAAATTATGCAGTAGAAGGGCCAACATTTCAATACCTGATGTTGATGTTGCAGTTCTTGCAGAAATGCAGTTATTTCAAAAAACACTACGCCGGCCTTCATCAATCTATTACTGTGTCTACAATGCTGATCCACCACTACTGGTTGACATCTTCCGGTGGACCTCGGGTATATGAGGGAGTTACACAAGGTGACTCCAGCAATTGCATGTTGTTTTTACAAGATTCGCTCTCGTTGAAAGGAAATTCCCATCGAACAAGGGATCTAATTTCTATTAGAGTTGTAGGCTTATGATCAGAGTTATATCCAATACAGTCCGAATTGTCTTTACATCAGTTATATTATACTTATAGTCGATTAACGTCATTAATTCGGTTGATTGGAGGCCGCTTCCAGATGCCCTGGTGTTCTAAGAGCAACTCACAGGCGATATGTTTGTGGTGTCATTCTATTGCGTCTTGGTATTGTCGTGTGTTGTCTTTCTTTTTTGCCACTGGATTCGAGGGTAGTTTCCACCGGGCGGACACGGACATAAGGCGGACACGCCAGTAAATGCGTAAAGTAATTTGTAAAATTACCGTTAGTATAGCGATAAACCACAATCACACAAACAAAACAAAAAACAGTAATTATTTTTCTGTTAAATTTAGATGGTTGGACTTGAATCCTTAACATGTCTGCAGATGTTATTTCGAGTAAACCTTGAATGATTACTCTGCACTGATGAGGCACAACAATGCCGAAACATGTTTAAATTTCTCAACATTCGTTGGTGTAAGTTACAAAGTATATTACAAACCAAGCATTTTGTTAATTTAAAATATACTAGTTCGGCGTTCTTCAAACTAGAGGGGAACTAGATTTGTATATTATAAACAAATTCATCGTCTACCCCTACTCCACAACCTGAACCATCTTGTCCTCCTCCTCCTAGACCTACACCTTCGGCTCCAGCTTGAACCGAAGGTCTAGATGTACGGGGTGGAAAAAGTAATCCTATTTAATAATATTGAATTTTAAATGTTAAACTCTATACTCTTCAATAAGTGATATGCAGTGTCA
>JAQQZZ010082765.1:0-33855 GCA_030265115.1 Mopalia vespertina
CGACCGCACAATTTACGCCGTTTTAGCGGATATCACTACATGTAGACATTCAAAATGGCACTAGGTTTATGACCAAGTGGGCTGTACGTAAGGCATGGAGCTAAGCCCGCTTCCGGTTTTAATCAAATGCATTGGGGGTTTACCCTGTGGCGATTCTTTTCCCACCACACCTTTTCAACATGATGCAAGCATGTGATTTATTTACTTCCGGCCAAAAATAAACGCGAGCGCAACCGATTGAACTTGTTCGCAGATTAAAGGACAATGTCACTTAATGCATGGTATGACCTTTTTCCTGCAGCTTGAGTCCTTCCCACCCAGTGAAAACGCTACAGAAAGCTGTCTCCAGACTATCTGGTACTGATGTGAAGGGAACGTGTAAGTAGTTATCGTTTGATTGAATTATTAATAGCACAGAGCACCGGATGTGACTGGGTCTGAATAACATTTTAATCAAAGTACCTTTAAACTTTTTTTACAGCAGGGAAGCAGTTGTTAGTTATTTCAGGACATTGAAGCTCACTTGGGCAAACTATGTTATAAATTTGCATCTACTCAAATGTCTTCATATGAAATGTCATGACTACAAAAGGTATACGCTTGCTGAACAACGGATATTTATACAGGCCCCTATAGATATAGATGAAGATTTATACTAGAAACAGCTAATCGAGGATTTTATATGGACGTTTTTAAAAAAGTAAACCTGCCCCGGCAATTCTAAAATAAAACGACCATTCTTTCATCAGCGGAAAAGATTTGTATATGGCAGATGATATAGGGAGAGTATAAAAGTTACACAAGAAAGGATTGTTGAAATGTCCATTGGCAATGATTCGGACAAAAGCTTAAAGAAACCACATCGTTTGCTATTGCTCCTGAAATCTCCACGAACAGCCATAGGTCCTGCTTACATTTAAATACACAATTGTGATATGATAGTCAAAGAAAACAATGGAGGTTCCTTTACGTTTATATTATGTTTCTCTCACATTTCTATCAACAGCTGTCTTTATAGAGTTAATGAAAGGTCACCATGACGTCACTAACACGATACCAATGACGCAAAATTATGGTCACCCAATCACGTTCCGATCATACCAAGGTCAGGAAGTTCACGTGGTAAGTTATCAGATATACGTCAGTCGGTTAAGATGCTCCAGAATAAACTGTTGTATGCAAACTTTATTTGTAATTAATTTATTTATATTATATATGCACATTATTTATATATATGTTGAATATGATTTCGAATATTTCTCCTGTCAACCCAAGACGGTTTTCAGGTGATAGCAAATCAATCTCCTGTTGCTGAATGACCTCTATTTTGTTTGACAGGTGGTAGGAGATTAAGCGCCTCGTCTTTCTATCATGTGACTGATCCACACGTACTCGGGATCATACCACCTGTTGCTGAATGACCTCAATTTTGCTTTAGACAGGTGGTAAGAGATTAAGCGCCTCGTCTTTCTACCATGTTACTGATCCACACGTACTCGGGATCATACCACCTGTTGCTGAATGACCTCTATTTTGTTTTAGACAGGTGGTAGGAGATTAAGCGCCTCGTCTTTCCACCATGTGACTGATCCACACGTACTTGGGAGTATACCACCTGTTCATGAATGACCTCTATTTTGTTTTAGACAGGTGGTAAGAGATTAAGCGCCTCGTCTTTCCACCATGTTACTGATTCACACGTACTCGGGATCATACCACCTGTTGCTCATCACAAGGTAGGTATTTCTATACCAGAACACGACATTCAATAAAAGAGGTATATTATTAATACTAGACATAACATCTATATATATTATATATTTAAGTAGATTTGCAAACTTATTGCATGCAAACTTGTGTTTGTTTGATTGATTTATAGAGAGTAATATTAATGGTACACAGCTACACTCTTAGATATAATGGTTCTTTTAGGGTTCTTTAGAAAAGAAGAGGGTTCAATATGAAACCATTACGACAAAGACGGTTCTTTGATGTAAGAAGACAGGGAGAAATACTTGGAACAGTGGCTGTGAGGGGTCCATACACAACCAAAAAGGGTTCCACCAGAGCCATGACTGCAGAATTTTTAAAGGTTTCATTAGAACCATATGTTTATAAATGTGCTCCAATTGATTACTTAAGTATTCAGCAAAGAATCTTGTAAACATCCCAGTGATTTCTCAGAGTCTTTTAATTGATATTACTCTCCAGTTGTAACAGTCGAACTAAGCTCATCTTGAGAGAAAATACTTATAACGTAGAACATATTGTTGACAGCTTGCTGATGAACACATTCACAAGTCATTTGATAAGATGATGAAGCAATTTAATTATGATTCAAGATAGAAAAACTGACGTGTGTGCCCTTTTCGTGATTCAGGTGAGACAACTGCGATTCTCTGATGTCGGCATCTCCTTATCTCAACTTGGACACTTGGAAAGATTTGGATTCTATGCTCAACGAACTGCTCCGTTGGAAGTATTCTACAACAGCAAGCCTATGCGACTGGCGAGATGGCCAAATGATGTTAGTATTTCCTTATCATGTATCTTTATTTCCATCCACGTCGAACTATTCAGTGTTACGGTTTGGATGTTTAGAAGTCATATCTTTTCTGTATACCTCTAATGTATCAATCTCATACTGAATGGCTTGCGACGTGTTGTACTCTCACCTTGTGTAGAGGTCATTCAAAAAGCCTGTGTCTATCGCTATAAGTGGAAACTCTGGCTTGAATTCAGTGCTGTTTGGTAATTACTGATCATGATAATTACAACAGCGTAGCCACATTGTATTGGTAACTCCGTAGAAATGTTGGGAGTTGTAGTGAGAGATATAGGCTTTATGTTCCTCTTGCTTTGGTGACAGATGCAGGCTATATGTTCCTCTTGTTTAAGTGTTCTCAAATGATAACATGTGATCTGTACACAGGGATCGTATGTTGATGTAATCACCACTCCAGATGGGGACAAAGGTCATAGATTCACTTACTCCAATGACCTTGACACCAGGGCCCGGAAGTGGAAATCAGAAAAAGATGTGTGGTTCTATGGATTTTGGTAATGAGACATGCTTCTGCTATATATGTTATACAAATATTATTAATATCTATCACAAAGATTGTGGTAAGTGTTTTTGACGTGAGATCCGATCCAATCCTAGTTTCTTCTATTAAATGAGCTGATCTTTCATCATATACTGAGTGATTGCACGGTGTGCGGTATATTTTTCTATTTCGTCGTCTTATTTCGAGTGTGTTTCTTAAATTGACGACTGCTTTAATTCAAATCAAATCCTATTGATTTTTGTCTGATTTGGCACAACAAGAACGCGAATCTTCTGAAGCTATTTATGGGAGAAATGAAGTACAATATATTGAATATTATATTTATCAGTCAGTATATATTAAAATGCGGAACACGTTTTCTGTTTAACTGTTGGCATAGAGTGCTGGGCTACCACTGTATCGTGTTTCCGGTGTTCTTTCCTAGGTATTGGGGGTGGGCTGATGATTCTGTCCACGTGACTAGCATCGACACTACAACACGAACTGTTACATTGGATGGAAAACTCTCCTTCGGAATTCGACCTGGTTTGTACTATCGTTCTTTAAATATGGACTGTATGTATATTGTTCGGTTTTCTCCTGATTCATTGGTAGCTGGTTGGCCGATTGGTTGATTGGGTGGCTGGGTTGTTGCCTGGTTCTCTCGTTCGTTCGTTCATTCATCCCTAACTTATCGTCTGATTTATTAATATATTTATTTGATCAACAGTTTACAGCTTTAATCCTAGGATGTATAATGGTGACAAACGGGGAAGGCGCAAGTAACATTTAACTTTAATTTATGTCAAATTCGTTGCAAATCTATCTTGAATACAAGTTCATAATTATACATTTTATATTTTTCTCTCTTCATTTATTCAAAATATATACAGGGTTAAAAAATAAAACTTTATTGTTACGAAGAGTATGTTGTTTTCCTCTTTTGCCGCTCTGTTATATGTGATGAAAAAAGTTAATTAAATTGACTATTTTCAGGTAAAATCGAACCCGGGGCTAGCGCTGGCTACAATCACCAGGGTGGTTATTTCAACGTATTTAATGCTCTCTCCGAGCTGGATCAAGAGGTATGCATACTGAAAACCGAACTATATTGAGTAGACCTCAAAGTCGAGAAAACCATGTTTTGGGATTTTGCCGTTTCTTGTCTGTCGTATTCTCATTGAATATGTGCCACTCCATTAGAGTTTTTCGTGTAATAACCAACATTAACTAAAGATATAACACATCATTTAAATACAGTTCTCAGAGAAATTAAAGAAAGGATGAGAATTGGTTCCAGTTGCCATTAAATCATTTTTGCCTATTTTTTAATTATCTGGGAATATGTTAATCAATAATAATTTAGGCTATTAACGTTCAGGAACACACCACAAAAACAAACAAAGACCAGTTCCACATTTCTATTTGAAAAGGTCAACAATGCGCTAGAGTTCTACTCCGCGAGACCAGATTTTTACCTGCCTCGTGGGCACTGCTACCTGTTCTATGCATGACCATATAGGCCTATTTTGTCCTCGACAGGGAGAGTATTACGTTGATAAAACCGCTGGCATTTTATACATGTGGCCACCGGAACACTCCGGAAACATCGAGAGCAAGGATCTTATTTACGCCTCTATGATTCCAGACATCTTTCAGTGAGTCATCTTGTTACGTCTTTATCACCAAGGTTGGTTGTCTGTCTGCTAGAGTGCGTGTGTGTATGGTCGTGTGTGTGTGTGTTTATTTTTCTTGATGAAAATATGATGTACGCTACATAGAGGATCTCTAAGTAGTGACCCAGAGGTATCAAATCCACGAAAGGAGAGTAGGACTTAGCATTTATTCCGAGCCTCCGGTGAGTTATTACATGAGTTTAATAAATTTGATATCCGAGCCAAGAATCTATGTATCCCATAAATGCAATTGTTTTTAGTAGTTTTAGTCAGAAATCAATATATATTTCACTTCGCCAGCGAACATGGCGAACATACGGGGTACATCCGAGTCAGTGTAAATCGACCATCAGGGTGATGATCAGCATCCTCGTAATGGAAAAAATGCCGGTTGAAATGCAATATTTATTTCAGTGAAATATGATAGAAAAGTATACCAATTTAGTTTAATTTCGAATCAACGTCTAACAATAAGTCTTGGTCCATAAACAAAACATTATAAAGATATTTGAACACTTGCAAACGCACCAAACTGTGTCGTGGTGAGCGTTGTCCTCGTTCAGTACATGAGCACGAAAGTTTGGACTGGATCGAAAGACAACGAATCGATGGAAAGTGAAAGACGTGTTAAAACTCCTCTGATAAACTAGATGATAATTATATTACACGAACACATCGACGAATGTGTCCAAATGTTCATTATTAAAGTTGATATGAGCTGGGATCGCAAAACTGCCATGGTTGTTTTGGAACTGTGCAGACGGCATTTGTATAAGCCGTAAAATAAAATAATCCGTGTAAGTTGTAGCGTTTAATTGGTCGAATTGTATCAATAAACAGAAAGTAACAAAATATGAAACAAATATCACATGATTGACCAGCTTTGTAACACTGATACTCATTTGTGATATAAAATATAATATGAAAACTTTAAGTGTAAAGAAGGTCTGCAACAATGATTTCTACTTAATAACGTTATTTTATTATTTATGGCTATGAATTTAACAGTTTGTCCCACGTTTCTGCTGTCAACTTTGAGAACCTAATTTTGGAATATTGTCGCCATAAAGCAATAGAGGGAGATAACCTGCATTCAATTTCATTGCAAAAGTTGGAGGTGCGCAATACGGGTAAGTTATTTCCCATACTTGTTACACGTGGCTGTTGTTTTGGATTTGTACATTTATTTAACATCCTACCAAATGGCATATAACTTGTATTGTGTCATTGGATTGTCGGTGTTAAGGAGTGAAACTGTGAAGAAACTTTGTTTAGGCAACCCAGCGATATAACAACACTTTGAAGTCTACCTCGGGTCGAATGGCAGATTCAGTGACCCATTGCCCCACCAGTTCAACCACGGCGCTGAACATAAGGGCCTACATACTGATGCAAAATAGCTATAAATGAAATATACATATTGCTTCAGGAATGTTAGTAAAAGATACCAAAAATCTAGTTACAGGTGCTTGGTTAATAAAACGCTGTCGTTGCAACGAACTACAGTGTGACAAAGGAAAAAATATGATAACATTATTATGTTTTACCCTGCTTTTTCAATCTCGCTTCTCCTTTACACGTGTTATTTTCCAGGTTCGTACGCTGTAGACATCAGCCATAGCACAGGCGTCACTATTCGACAGTGTGAGATACAGGATACTGACGGTGGTATCATCATTAACGGTAATTAATGTGGTTTGTGTTGTTGTGTAAACTAAATACTACTGAGCAAAATTGCAATACAAGCGTGGTTAGTTATTACTGTACCTGATACTAAAAATAATAAATATAATGAATTGTGTAGAAATTGTTTCACTACTAAACGTATGCAGATAATGAAATATGCCTTTGTATTCAAATAGTTTAAGTACATGTAGAACCGTCACGAGATAATATATAGGAAATTTATATACTTCTACTCAATTCTCCTTGGGAATGAACTGTAAGGTTAGTGTAAGTCAAATGTTTTCCTTCAGGCGGCGACCGAAACACTCTGACACCGTCAAACATCTTGGTTGAGAACAATCACATATGGAAGTTCTCACGTATGGGAGCCGTCACACAGCACGGCATATGGGTGGGAGGTGTAGGTGCCAAAGTGCAATTTAACGACATTCACAATGGACGATATACCGGCATTTGGTGGTCGGTAAGTATCACACTGATATACATACCGTTTGGTGTTTAATATTATAATCAAATATGATTTAACATTATTAATGTTTCAAATATATTTCAATTTATAAATATTACAAACATAATTTATCATTATTAATACAAATCTAATTTAATGATATAATGTCTAAAATAAATTTTAATATTCTAACGTTATGTGTTAAAAGATATAAAAATGAATTAGACTAATCTAGTCTGATTTACATATAAAAGATTGATGGTTTTTGATTTTATGGTAGGGCACAGTAACTTAACATTATTTGATGTTCTTTGCAGGGTAACGACCACCTTATTTACCGGAATCATATCCACGATCTGTGTAATGGAGCCAGCGACTGCGGGGGAATTCATTCAGGAAGGGACTGGACATACGTTAGTATTAACTTCAACTAGCTGGTATTTTTTAAATTTGACGTAATTCAATCTTAGAAATCATTTCTTCTTAAGTAGAAATATTTTAACTCGAGTAGAAATTATTTTCACCTCAGTGAAAAGTATTTCTACTTAAGTATAAATATTTTAACTTAAAGAGGAAATTTTTTTCACCTCAGTGAAAAGTATTTCTACTTAAGTAGAAATATTTTAACTTGAGTAGAAATTAATTTCACTGGGGTGGAAAGTATTTCTTCTTGAGTAGTAATATTTTAACTTGAGTAGAAACTATTTTCACTGAAGTGAAAATATTTCTACTTAAGCAGAAATTAAAAAAAAAATAATTGTAAATCCAAAAAACTAATCGTGTCTCTTATAAGCCACCGTAGTCTTCGTATAATGTATTCAACGGCGTAGTAGAACCAGTCTTTCAGATCACCATTTTGTAATTCACAAATTGTTTAACGCAGACTGCAACTTTCTCTGCATTTCCGCTTAATTTGAACCATTTCAAGATATTACCAGGAAAGGAAGATGAGCGAGTTGTTCCTGCCTGGACTTAAAGATGCCTAAATACCGACAGTTACAGTAATGGGCAAATTCGAATTGTTTTTGTTGCGTTATTATTATTATTTCCTGATTAAATGACAAACTCACTAGTACTTCGTCGCACCTGTCAAATGGAACCGTTTGACTAACAGTTGATATATTTTGTGTTTTTCAGAGAGGAAATGTCATTAAGCAGAACCATATCCACCATCTACTCCGCTATTTCCCAGGCGCGGATGTCCGCGGCATTATGCTGGACGATGAATACTCCAGTGTAACTATAGAGGAAAACGTTTTCCACGATGTAAGAACTCTGCACTCATGTTTGACTACTACGATGTAAAATACACGTCAGGGGACAGTTGCTCGAATCACATTTACATTAAACCCTCAATTATATCAACTATTGCCTGTAATATTCTCTCAGCATTTGATAATTATTTTTGAAACAATCTGATTACTATATTGGCAATGCTTTGTACTAGATTTTTATTCTGAATGGGGACGCCAATAATTAAAATTACGATAATTGTAATGATCATAATGCAATTATATATAATTTAATTTTGTAGAACGAACTACATATGAACATTGGAGGCGGTCGCGACAATGTAGTCCGCTTTAACGTGTTTTATAATTCTACAAAAACTGGCATCGGTTTGGACGGAAGGGGACTAGGAGATACTGGCTTCGACTCTTCTTTGATGCAAAGACTCAAGGTACAAAGTATAAATACATATCGTTGTGTACATACAAGAAACCTTACTTCACAGACACAGTTAATGATATAATGATCCCCTAGTAACCTCAAATTGCTCCTGCCGAGATTAGTACATATGAACGAGTTGAGCAGGTGATATACCCGGTATCCGGCATCTTTCTATTGAAAGGGCAAAATTCAAAGGCTTTTTGGATATCAGCTTTTTATCGTCCACGAAATTTTTTTTTTTTAGCCATTACTTCATCCATTCTTTTTTACATTCCATATTTTGGTTGTGGATATTATGAAAGCTCCCGAATAGAAATGGATATTTGGGATCAAGGCTGGGGTTTTATTCCCGCCAGATTGAAGACAACCTTGCTTGTTTTACTTCTACTGTTGATACCAATAATTATATTGTTTAATATCATTCTGTACTTTTATATTACATTTCTGGTAAATAAATAAATAAATAAAAATAAATCTTAGGTCGACTAGGTTTATAACTTTTTTTGCGGGGGAGGGGAGGGAGCTAGCTCACGACGATCATCATCGGTATTGTTTTGAAAATTAATTATGGCTATAGAGCCAGTCTTGAGAGTTGTTGGATTTAATTGGACAATCAGTCTAATTAACCCAAAGGTTGGTCTTGTGTCGTCTCTATCAAAATAATGGCATTTCCTCCCCTGACAAACGTCTTGATGAATGCACTTTTTTCTCCCGTTATCTTCTGGCAAACATTTTAATATAATAAACCCTAATCTGTTTTTAGGAAATGCCATATAAAAGTCATGTTTGGGCATCAAAATATCCTAAACTGGCAAACATCGATAGTCAGCAACCATACACACCTAGAGGTGAGATACATTGTTTCAGCTATTTCGTTTCTTGTTTTTGTTTCTAGAATGGTCACGTTTCCATGTATCTACCAATGACTTTCAAAATAATGTCTCTTTAATGCTTTGACAATACTGCAGTGGTTTGAGTCCAAGCTGCTGTATGCAGTGTACGAATCTTAACTAAATTGATTGACTTAAGTAGACGGTATAGAATGAATAAACTGTATAAAGTGGAAACATACAAAGTAATTTAAATCATTTGACTTATACAGCCAAGATCATTACTGTACAAAGTTACTTAATTATTCCACAGGTAATCAGATTTACGGGAACGTGTTCTACCCAGGCAAATCCCCATCTAAGATCTCATACCAAGACTCTCACGACATCCGAAAAAAGGAATACTACGAGATTAGGGATAACCTTCTGGTAGGTCCAAACGGACTTAAAGTAAGAATACGTCACCAGTTAACGTGGATTTGTTTTCTTACTGAAATGCCCGTCAATTCTGCTGTTGTTCTTCGGGACGCACAGGAGACTATACATTTCAAGAATGGATCAATAATAAAATAAAATAATATTAAACATGAGTCCGTCTCTGTGAAACGCAAACAGTTTCCCGCACTTTGTCTACTGATCCAGCGGACCTTCTTATGAAAAGTAACAGATCAGCTTCGAGGTATGGTATGGCCTTCTTGAGTTTCCAGCAAATATTATACAAAATTATATTCCTCTTTGAAATATCAGTTTTGGCACCTTTTTTGCAACACTTCAGCAGGTTGAACTCCAATGTTGTACAAGATTTAGTATGACATTTTGTCAGTGGAATACATTAGTGAGATTGACTAACATTCTAATCATTTATTAAAATAAAAACAACGAAAATATCTACAGCGATATGATGGCCGATATCCCGACCATATGGCGGCCATATTTATTTTGAACGGTTTGTTACAGGGCATCAACAGCAATGATGCAACATCATGGAATCTTTTATGTGTACTGGATTTTTAACATTTAAAGTGAAATTATTTTGCTCCATTGTGAGCTAGGGTCCTCCAAGACGATTCAACTATTTGTATTATTTGTATTATCAAAATAAGAATTATTTTGTCCCCTCGTATAAAGTTTGCAGGTGGTCGAAGGGTGGCTTTCCGTTGCCCAGGTGCTCTCAGGGCTTAATGGGAACAAGAACGGATCTGTTTGTGATGTATTTTTATTGCTTCCTGTGATTGTCCTGTATTTGTCCCGGTTTGTCTTTGGTTGTTGCCAGTAGCGTCGAAGGTGAAAGGGTAATTTTATATTACATTAAGACAGTGGATACTTAAATGATTTATCATCCCTAAAAATATGGAATGGAACCTATTACGCGAAGAAACTATTTGACTTCATTTTTTACTTAGTTGTTTACTACGATTTAAGTCAGCCGCTGACAATTTATTTCAAGCTGAACTTCATTGCAACAGCAACGGGATTACGTCGTTTGATTCTGTTCACAGTATGCTCAGCCAGGGGATTTCAATAACCCAACAGTTGGGGACTACAGGTTTATTTGTGAGGCTAAAACCTGGGCACAACAACAGCATATATCCCAACCACCCACTCTAGCTGAGATTGGACCCCATCTCCAGTATGGACCGACGTTCAACCATGGTGACTTGAATTATTTTACATTGAGTGTTTGTGGGTCAATCAGTGTGCATTCTGTCAGCCTTATACTTGCTGAGAAATTTTTTTTGCCTATGCACATTGGTGAACTATATATTAAATAATTGGAAAATTCTTCAAATATTGTTTTGCAATTTAATTCGTCAAAATTATGTGGACATAAAATTGATTTAAATAATTGCGTTATGTCTGTTCTCTCAGTGACAATACACCCGAAAACAAACGGTGCTTTACGGACTGACTGTGAGAGTAGTACAGTGGCCCCAGCCTCTCACACTCCTAGAGGGGCATTCATCAACGATGGCAGTAGACCAAATACTCTAACAGATAAAATCGGTAGGTATTGTTCCCATAAGGATCAATTTACAAAACAAAACACTGATTACTGTTTATCTACTGCTTAACACGATTAAAATGACTACAGATGATATTGTATATGTTGAGATGATATTATATATTTTTGGGATATTATATATTTTTGGGATATTATATATTTTTGTAACATTATATATTTTGTGTAGGCTATATGTTTAGCACGGTTCCAATGCTTTAATATTACGCATGCGTTAGACCGTAAGCTTGTAGAAACATAGTATGATAAACGTCCTATAAGCCAAACTTATCGCAGATAACAATATAAAAATCAGACAGGCAGATAGCAAGATATATGAAAATCCTTAAATAATACGGTTTTAGTTAATTAAATATTGATGTATCTTGATCTTGTAAAGCCGTGTTAACTTACCATACGTACCATGTGCATAACTAGAAGGAATCTAAGCGGAACAGAGGAAAGTCAACTATCGAATCGACACGCTAGAATTAGGCAAAGCTGTTTTACGTGTTTCAATAATGTTGGAAAGTTTTAAATTAAAATAAATTCCTATATTATAGAGCACAAATTACATTATCCTAATGATTGATTAATAAACATTTCCAAATATTCCTGGAAGAAATCGTTGATGCTCACACATTGTGTGGATTGTGTGGATGCAGATAAAGCATGCAGGATCATTGAATAATCCGCGTATTAGTGTGCAGAAATTATATGGGCTATACATCACGTCATATGGCCAGAGAGATTTGTCGGGATTCATTCCTCTTTCATCGACAAGCTCCGTCTGTCGACCGTCAGGTATATGATATAGTCACACGATGTGGCTCCGGTAATCGCGGGGATGGTTTTTACGAGTTTTTCTCCCGGTTTTCCACCGTAATAAGGCAAAGAACAGTGTGAAGTGGACAATCCGTCGTCATATAAGTTAAATAACCTTTAATACGACGTTAAACCACAATCAAACAAGCACACATCTGCAAGATACATTTGTGCAGTTATAAAATCAGAAATGATACTTAACAGATGACAACTGTCATGTAATGATACCAAATAAAATGTCATTCTGTAATTCAGAATGAACCACTATAGGCCTAACAGAAAGCCAAGTAGGATCGACTGTGTCTAATCTGGAGTTTGTCTTGACCTTTCGTTCGTGTATTTGTTTTTAAAATATAATATTGCGAAAAATGTTAAAAAGTAAATTTGTTTACAGGTTGCTGGTTTATCATCACTAGTTGTCCAAAACAGTTAAACATGATTGGTAAGCACAGAGACACTTATGGGGAACAACACAACGGAGCTCTTCATAACGAGGAGGCGTGTTTGGCTCGAGCCGCTATTCAGTGGAAGGCGTGTGGTTCTCCAACAGATCAGTCTGTCACTGCAGTGTTTGGTCCAACTGGTAAAGTAGCAAAATCCTGTCTATTATTATAGTCGCAGATTTAATTGTACCATGTAACAAAGTAGTTGTGTAAAAAATTAATTTAGAAGACATGTATAACAAATCATTTGTTACTACTGCATGTAAAGGTATGACTTTATCAATGTAAGTCTTCATGTATAAGTCTACCAAATGATATAGGAAAGTTCTAGCAATTATAACGTATGCTGCATATTATTACTATAGTATACATGACCAACTCAACAAAACTATATTTGTATAAAACGGTGTTATCAGCATTTGGTGCAAACGATATCTACAATTCTATCTCTAAATTCAAAATAACCTGAATGGTTGAGGGAAAGTCAACATAATAATAATAAATTTGACATGTTGTCCTTCACAGGAGCATCAACCGTAGCAGGTGATGGGTGTTTTATGGCGTCATATGGCTGTCCGGCTCACGGCTGGACCAGCAGTGGGGATTTATCCCGTGATACATGGGCGGAGGAGCATATTGGCGCTGGTCACGACGAGAAGGCCTGTCTCTCAAGAGCTGTGGGCCAGTGGGTATACTGTGGGTCGAACATAGATGAAACAGTGGTCAGCATTTACAGACCAACAGGTCAGAGTTCAATCATTATTGCCGTTATATAGATTATGTGTTTACAGTGCTATATAACATAGTTATCATTTACAGTTTTGGCATAAAGGCACAAAAAGCAATTGTAACATTGTGGGTTTAACATACAAACAGCATGAAAGCTCTGTATCAGTTTGCATGGTTGTTTATTCGGACTGAGCGATGTAACATGAACTCGTTGCATACAAATTGCGAAACGGTATATAAACGAACATGGATTGTTGCTGTGCTACATCTATATCATGCCATTATATAGAGATTTATACAAATGCCAACGAGATTCTGATCGGCAACGAGGCTTGTCTGATCTCTCGTATACTTGACATACCAAATGGGATTCTTTATAGCATCCGTTTGTTCTTGGTTGATACATTGGTGTGGCAATTAATCGAATGGGTTTCTCCAACAGATTATACGACATGTAATTGCTGTCATGTTTTAGTAAACTGCTTTAACAGGCATAGAAATCAATTCATCGCCAGGATAAATTATAAGTCATTCATAATTTAGTCATGGGTTGTTAACGTTGTAACAGAATGCATCGTGAAACGACCACATTGAGGTAGTTGTACAAAGTAGAGGGCTGCATTCTTTGTGTTTGCTGATCAAAATATAACTGGATTGTAAATTCAAGACTGGAAAGAAAAACTTGCCACAAAATGACCATCGACCCTTATGGGAATGTTTCTCCCGATTAGGCTGGTACCTGTGGCAAACCACATCGCACTGATTATTATTGTGATAACCTTTTATATCACAGGATCTATTACAGACTCAGTAATTTACTGAATCGCAATCCTTACCCACAATGAGAACAGTTCATGTTTACCTCTTTTCTTTGGACTGCAATTTTTTTTTCATATTTGTTTTTACAAAATTTGAAGAGTGATAATATGTTCTGCGCAGTATACATAAACTTTACCACGCACTATTCTGATTTCTGTTTTTTACAATCTTCTGTTCATTGTCTTTAGAACATAATAAATCATCACTGCCTTCAAATGGCATTGTCTTCTTCTTGTGGCTTTTTCTTTCATGTAAATCAATTCTCCTGGGAACTTAGCTTGGCGAAAGATATGTAACTAGACTAACCACTTCTAATTGCAGGTTCGCGCAGTATAGCTGGTTACGGATGTTGGATTCATGTTCCGATGTGTTCTCACGATCATTCAGTACAGACGCTATTCTATGACGCCTGGGGCGATACAAACCAACAAACAGGTACCTGAGCATACATTGTCATATTTATCTGATCTTTTGTACATGCAGGTGTGGGTAAAACGACCTTGCCGGTGGTATAAATCGATATGAAGATAAGAAGAAACGCAACTTTGAAAATTCAAAGCTTTTCAAGAGTAAAAATGTAACATTATTGTAAATCATAAACAAGAAGCAAAAAAAAAGGTACAAAATATAGAATGGACATTGTAGTTCACGAAACCACGAAACGAAACAGTGCGCTGATCTTGGCGGGATCACTAGTTCGGATCAATCCAACCACTGTTTCCAATCATTTGTTTGAATGTGTCTTACTTACAACTGGGAAGACAGCCAGGAGAGGTTACACCATGCATCTTAAGCCACTTCCTCTTATGAAGTATTTGATTTGCAAAATAATGGCTCAGCGTTCCAAACATGTATACAACTGAACGACCAAACTCGCTGTTTATCAAAACGTTTCAAACGAGTGCATAGAGGCTATCTAATTCTTGACTCCGATATATCAAATTGATTAAACTCTGGTAGTAATTTTAATTTAATCCGGGCCTCCGGCCAGGAATAAATGGAAATTACTACCCGAGTTTCATGAATTTGATATCCGTGTCACGAATTTGATATTTTAATTATCCCATAAATGCCTTTTTTCTGGTAATTTTAATCAGAAATCAAAATATATTTTCACTTCGCTGTCGTGAGAGAAACGAGAAGCGCGCATTGGTACATACACATCTGGGTCAGTGTAAAGCGTCCGCCAGACTGATCAGCACCCGCGGTACAGAAAACCGTGCAGTTATTTTGACTGAAATATGATTAAAAAAAACCCCAACAAAAAATGTTTTAAATCGAGTTAATATCTAACAATTAACAAAGCATTATAAATACATTTGAACACTTCAACACATCTAACTGTGTCGAGACGAGCGTTGCACTCTTTAAGTAAATGGACACGAAAGATGGGACTGGTTCTAAAGACAGATGGAAAACGAAAGAAGTAGTAAAACAAGTGATGATTATATTACACGAACACTTTCCACGGATGCCAAAGTTTCTTACAGTAACTGATATGAGCTGGGATCGCCAAACTGAAGCTCAGTCGTAGTTGTTGTGGAACTGTGCAGACGCCATTGCAAGTTTTAAAATAAAATAGTCCGTGGAAGTTGTAGCATTTCATTGGTTGAACCTGGGACCTAACATGCATGTTAGGTCCCAGGTTGAACTGTATCGATGAACAGAAAGTGGCCAATCACAGGGTGGAAAGCTGCATCCCACACTTGGAGATATGAAACAAAAATCACACGGTTGTATTACACTCAGATGTACTTTTTTATGGGATTAAAATAACTCGAGATCCTCGACTTGTGTGTGGATGTTAAGATAAGAATAATCACTTTGGCTAATGGTGCGTATTTACTTCTTTGTCAGTTCATCAGTTTTTACTTTAACGGCCGTTTATATAAACTGTCAAAATAATATCGTTTGCTGGGGATACGTTTTCTTTTTGCATTTGTCACTCTCCTGCCGACAAATCTCAACTATTACTATCGTAGGAGAGGGACTGTCTCCCACTTCATTTATTGATTATCCACCTTTTTACTATGGCTTATTTAACCTGCCATAAAGTGGAGTGTTTTTTGTTGCAGGTTCAGATGAGTTGTCGTGTTTTCAGAGAGCCTCCTATTTTTGGCGTCACTGTGGGTCAGATAATTCTGCTCCTGTCACTGCACACTTCAGACCAAAGGCTACATCATTTACAGCGCCATAACACATACTTCTGTAATACCTGTCAGACTTGCTTCAAGAAATAAATGTCAAATTCATATTGTTTTGAATTTGTTTACTACTTATTTTGTGCATTCATGTGTTTATGACATATGCCTACAGTAGGCTATTTACCTCATATGATGACATTACATCCACACAGAGGTATAGATCTGTGTCTCCCATCCACTAACATTACAGTACAATTATCAGAGAACTCTGTGCGTTAGACACACGAGTCAGGTCTTTCTGATCTAATGTTGGTGCGAAACATAATTATGCACTGCACCGGTTAGATGCTTCCATTCGGCGTACCACCAGTGAAAGATACCGGTTGCTTTTGGGATCGCTAGGAATCTTTTGTTAACTAGATCAAATACGAACATTTAATTTGTGGGTCCACTGCCGTGGCTTAGTGATTAGCGAATGCGCTTACTAATCATACTTCGATGTACCGTTGACGGGATCGAGTCGGCCGGTCGACCACCAGGGTTGCGTTCGCGCGAGTCACTCGGGGGTGCTTTGTTACCAGGTTTCCTCACGGTTTTCCACCGTATTGGGCTTATACCAGTGTGATATGACAAACCATTTTATCACTTCTACCATATGTCGAATTAATTCTGCTTTTATATTACTTATGTACCATTTTTTTTCACAAATGTGAAATTCTTTTTACTTATGTAAAAAAGATTTTCACTTATGTGAAAAACAATTTCACATATGTAAAACAAAGGGTTTTTTTTACATATGTAGAATTCTTTCCAACATATGTAAAATTCTTTTAAACAAAAGTGAAATTCTTTTTCACATAAGTAAAATGAAACACAAAGACCTTACTATTTCACTTATGTAAAATACATTTATTTCACTATATACAAAAGAGTTCCACTTATCGAAACTACCGAGAAACTATTTCTCCCCACAACAAGGGACCATATCCAACCTTCGTTTTTTGCTCCTATCGTCTTGTGTAGTCTTTCAAGACAAATGCAAAAAGACGATATGATTATATTTTACTGACAGGCTAAGTGATAGCACATGCTGCGCAAGTTTAGCCTCAGCAGGGCACACTCCCAAGTCGATACATTTTGATCAGGAAATGGTCCCCCTGCAGCGAGATTACCACAGCAACAAAGCAAAGCGCAGAAAAAACGAATAGCGACTTACACTCGCATATAATTACGGTCTAATAATGGCTGAAACACAAAATCATACTTTCTGTTCTGAAAAATGACAATGAAGGCCAATGAGAAATAAAAGTGAATATTATATCCGGCGACGGGTTTATTCTTATTCAGTATTTTTATTGTACTCTACATCAGTTTTTTTTTTCCGATGAATCAGATCTAGTAATGCTCACTACGAAATCTGTTACAATTGTAGGCTTATTAAAGAAATATATTTCCCCTCATTTATTCTTTGCCAGAAAATAGCAAATGCTTTGCGAAACGCAGTGGATGGGTGTGCTTCTGATCAGATTGTAGTTTTGGAGAAAATTTATTGCCATCAAATCGAGGCTGTGAGGGAGAAGTCTGTACTTGTTGGCTTGGATGCTTTATTTCACAAATGTGCAAAAGAGTTCCACTGGCCTGTTCATTTTACATAAGTGAAAAAGATTTCCACATATGTTGAATTAAGGTTTATTTTACATATGTCAAATTCTTTTTCATATATGTTGAATTGTTTTTCACATAAGTGAAATTCTTTTCGAGATATTTAAAATAAATAATTTATTTTACATATGTGTAAAATAATTTCAAGTATGTGTAATTCTTTCTCATATGTTGAATTCTTTATCACATATGTAAAATAAAGTCATTTATTTTACATATGTGAAAACGAACTTCACAAATGTGAGATAGAAAACTCGCAATAACGAGATAGACAGTTGATCAAGAACATAGACCTGCTTACTAGTAATAACGACACAACTAACTCGCAATTACGAGATAGCTGATCAAGACATAGACCTGCTTACTAGTAATAACGACACAGCTAACTCGCAATTACGAGATAGACAGTTGATCAAGACATAGACCTGCTTACTAGTAATAACGACACAACTAACTCGCTATTACGAGATAGCTGATCAAGACATAGACCTGCTTACTAGTAATAACGACACAGCTAACTCGCAATAACGAGATAGACAGTTGATCAAGACATAGACCTGCTTACTAATAATAACGACACAGCTAACTCGCAATTACGAGATAGCTGATCAAGACATAGCCCTGCTTACTAGTAATAACGACACAGCTAACTCGCAATTACGAGATAGCTGATCAAGACATAGACCTGCTTACTAGTAATAACGACACAGCTAACTCGTAATTACGACTTAATATCTCCTTATTACAAGATACACCTACTAACTAGTAAAAACGAGAGAGTTATCTCGTACGGTAATTTTAGGATAAGTTGAAATATAACTGGCTTTCGTACAATAACTAAGTTTTTTTTTTGTATTTTCGCAAAGTATCAAATACTAACTTCACCTCTGTTCGGTCTCGAATGTTATTCACATGTCAGTAGGAACAATTTACAACTTAATTCGTGTTATACTAGTGATGCTATACACAGACCGCGAGGGCTGATAAAGCCGCATCAATTTCCCATTATTCTGACGGTCGAATGTAGCCATTCAGGAAAGCGTTTCAGATAGATTTAAATTTTAAATTATCGTTACGGAAGAAAACAACACCACTTTAAAATTCTTCTTTGAAGTTTCTTCTGGCATGTGTCATTCATGTGTATTAAACCTGGGATGAGTATCTACATACTCATCCCAGATTAAACAGAAAAGAAGTGCCGATGTGTTACACGTTTTCTCTGCTCTGTGCTTGTATCCACTTCTCCAACACGATGTCATGTTCCGTAATGCCGTGTTTTAGAGCCTTCTCGTGTTAACATGCCAGTTTATACTATTTGTTGTAAACTTTGCAATGGTTTGACAAGGAGTAATTTAACTACACTGTTATCGTTTACTGAGTTAATAAATAGTGTTTCTTATCGGGCACAATAAGCCAGTGGACAACTTTTGACACACATGAGCGATTGAATATCGCGATCCATTAATATTACACCTGTCAACAGTTACATGTGATACCTGTTGAGTATTGAAAACACAATGCACGCTTTGCACGGATGGAGTCACGTTTTGTCTTTGGTGAGAAGTTAGTCCAGTACAATCACAGAATGGTAGTAAGGAAAGTCCAAAGACTGGGTTCAATCTGATATTTCCTGGATCAATGTATGCCTTTATCAAACAGGAGTTTCACGGAGATAATAACGAGCAGAATGTGTTACTTGATGGGGACACTTTTTACAGTGATCTGAATACCTGAAGTCAGGTACTGGTAAATGTACGCTGTGTGCTATTTTCCTTATCTTTGTGTAACGATTTGTTTTTGTTGAAATTGTGCTTTTAGGACCGCTTCCCATGATGGATTTCACGGCCCGTCAATCACAAACTTTATTTATTCTATATTTGTTTACAATAATTTGTTGTTAATTTCATTTACATTGCCATTTTTAATTTGTTAAAAAACCTGTCAAAACGATTAATTATTAATAATTAAAATATGTAATTAAATGTATTAGTATATTAATTTGGGTAACGACTAATTCACACACAGCTATATGCTGAATCTATGAGATGGAATCCGCACTAGTTTGTTTATCTGGAAAACCAAATTGGAACAGTATTGTCGCAAAATGTTAAAAGCTTAGTGTAAATGTCCTTATATGAGCGTAGGCCTAACAAAATTATAAACATATCCAACGGCAAAATTTCCACCTATTTTAACACATAACGTTTATCTGTATTCTACATTTATTTGCAGACTGATCACATACATATTGCTCGTTTTTAATGGCGTTCTTATATTTAACTCAGCACGACCGTTGGTAGAATTGCATTAAATTGATGTTCATAAAATGTACAAGGGATTTTACATGTTAAGTAATAGAAAACTACACACAATAGTTACTGTATGCTATGTGGATAAACACAACAGTGAGATGTTTTAATACAGTTCGTATGTGTCTTTCAAACATCTAAAATCGCTATTGTAAATTCAACAAAGGCGCCATTACATTTTTTTTTACATTTTTACATTTGATACATAGTTCTATGTTGTCCAGCTAGTACGATCGACGATCTATATCCACAACTGATTATTCTTAAGATCCAATTCAACCGATATTTCGACATTAACATGCGCATACATGTTTCAAGCATATATTTTTTAAAGTAATACTAGATAGTTTTATCAAAATAAGCAGAAGTTTGACTTAAGATCTGTAATTTTTTAATACACAAGAATGTTTCCCACAACAAACAAATATCCAGGTAATTCATTGTTTAGTTTAATAACATACCAATGCTATATAATGTATATTACAGACGCATATCCGTCTCCTATAGTAAAACCAGTAAAGGCACTACAGATTTAACTTTTTACCGGACATAGTCGAACGATAAGCCCGTTTTATCAAATACCGCAATACAGCACTGAGACTGTTACCCGAATACCAGTCATCCAATTATACCGTCCATGGTGTACGAGTCTCTTGTGTGTATATGTGATCTTTTGTACCCTCAGTTTTCTGATCCGTTACGCAGGGACCGGGGCTGTTTTATTCGCAGAATCCTTCGATTGTTGGGGTAAAATCTGAACCATGTGTCTCTCTGTGGCTGTTTCACTCCTCAACTCAGAGTCGGGCTAGACATGGGAACTATTCTACTTCCACAACAATGCCACCAATAATCCAGGACAACAAAACGTCAAACGGTTCCGATGAATCTACATGGTATGGACGGTTAAAGAAACGGAGGTCGAATCACAGTGGTACATCCCCATCCACCATTTCACAAAATGGCCGTGTACCGAGAAATAAACTTGAGTCTGTTCCAGGCAACACAGATCTACAGGGACTTTTAAACGAGAACATAGTCTACCATTAATAATTCAGAAACAGTTCAGGGTGGAAACTGCTGAGCCTTTGTAGTCACTTATACCCGACATTTTGGATAAGAGGAATTCTGATGCAAAGGCGGATTTGTTTATACTACACACAGAAAATATTATAATGACGACACATAGTCTTTGACTTGTATAACATTATAACAGACATAATATGGCACAAAGTAGGCAAAATGACAAAAACGTAAAGTGTTAGTCCATAAAAAAAACACGTGAGTCTCTCTATGCATGTTTCCTAGACTTAGATGTATGATGATTCTAAATACATAATATCCACACGAATCTTAAATGATTGTGACGACCGTGGTCACATGGTACTGACCCAGTATCATTATCTTAACAGTTACACTTCACACAGCGCTGAAACATAGGGATAGCATCGTCAAACTTTAAATCTATAACATATACAATTCGCGCCCTCACGTTTGTTTATACGTCTGTTTAGGTCCGATCATCATTGTGGTAGACTTGAGAGAAGCATATGAATGTAATGTGTTCCATTGAATCCCATTTCTTTTGAAAAAATTCTTGTGCTTTTCCTTTTGTAAGTATTTTCCATTTAAGTGACTGGAAAAACAGCTATTAAACCACCATGCCCCGTGGAAGTGTTCCGAGCAATTGTCATTGAAGCGCCCATCGTTATCCCGGTCATGCGTGCTGAAGGCATAACCGTCGTGACTTTCCCAAGTTGACGTCAGCGAATCGCCACCGTTTCCATGGTAACCACTTACATGTAACCGGAATAACTCTTCTTCGCTTCCGATTCTGAAATTGTCGTATTCGGCAAAGTAATGCCGGCTACCCCAGTCCTCGAATTCAATACGTAATGACATCTGACCTGAAATCGTACAACAAATGAATAAATAAATTCAAATCAGAGTGCTTTAAATAAACAAAAATGGTTAAGAACAAAACTAGAATGGAATAAAAGGGGAAAGTAAGAACAAAAAACCTTTAGTCTGAAGCTGTAAATTGATTTACTTACAGAGCAATGTTAAAATATAGGTAGCTCTTTAACTGTAAAGCAGTGTGGTGAATACTTTATCAAATTACAAATGTTGGCACTGACTATTTAAAAGATAGTGGGCCTGTATCAGTGGCTGCCACAGAGACAGATTGGCCGCCTCTACTTGAACTAATACTGTAAGCCTTTGTAGCTCAGTCGGTTAGAGCGCTGGTCTTTTAGCCAGACCCGCGCTCAAATCCCGGTGAAAGCAAGCAAAATTGTCTTTCTGAACTAGAAACAATACAAATATAAAAAAGACGAACCGTTTTTAGTTAGATGGTGAATGTTGTTGTTTCCAATCCAAAATTCTCCATCTGTGGAACCAAATCCTTCGGAATAATCCTTCCATGCACGATAAAAATCCACAGAACCGTTAAATCGCCTTTGGATAACTGTCCAACCTAAACATATATGAACATACCGTTTAATTAGGATAGCGGCTTCTTGGTTGATTTCACTTAGATAAACGGCGAGTAACGTAAGACATAATATACATTGAAATGTTATGCTAGTTAAGAAATAAAGTTGTAATCCATCAAAGCGTATGAATACTCGTGTCTCAATGTGTAAATATGCCAGTTGCATAATTAATTTAACACTGGCACCCAACAGCATCGGTATCAACCGGTATTAAGGCGAGAATACCTGTGGGAATTACAGCAGAGAAAAATCTTAACAGATAATTACAGGTGTTAAAGGTTATACCTGATCGGTTGTAGACTTTGCAGAGCGCCATGAAACTGTTGTGGGCGGATTGAGGTTTAATCTGGATGTGAAAGTCTTTCTTTAATAACGGCCCCATTCTCTGGTACACGCCATCACAATCTGAAAGGGTATCGGACAAGCATTTAGCTTCAAAGTTCGGCCTATAGGAACGCAGTCATCTTTAATTACCACTGGAAGAACGTGGGTTATTTTTTTTCAAAGCTTACAAACCGAGTTGAGGATATGATTAAATATATGAAAAACGAAGGCAGAAAAAAACATATCTAGAAATATGTGAACAGAAGATAACTGTAATCAAAGATGCAGGTGGATGTAAGCTGATTGGATATAGATACATCGGTGTATGTTAAAGATGTTGTCGAGAATTAATATACAGAATCACCACGCTTGTCATGCGTCAATATATATATTTTATTGGAAAGGTTACTGCGTCTGCTTCACTAAACTTTTCGTAAATTCCACGACCATTACAACTGCCTTTGTCCAAATAATCTAGAACAGTTAGGATGTGAATGAAAATGTAAGTAAAATACAATATGTACATTGTTTACTACATTAACATATGTGAGTTGGTGTGACCAACGGTTTTCACTTTGAGGGGAGTTATGATTTTATCTGCTTTAAAGTTTTTAAAGCACTAGTAATAAATTCTCACATTAAAGTAGTTAAAATGATTTGGCAATACAAGTGTATCCCCCAAGGGCAAGGGGAATAACATAGGAAGAGGGTATAACTCAAGAGTTATGTCCCTTACTGTAAACTCCCGGTACATTGGTGTAAACAATAGAGGCAGAAAGACACAAATAATCACTGCATTGTAAACTTACAGGCTTAATAACCTGGAGACTATTTGGATATGATAAAAAAAAAAACATAAAACGTGGTTTGTGGGCTTTTGTATCTCAGATAGCAATTGTACCTAAGGCTCTTATCAAACAATAAACAAAATTCTATTCAGCTAAGTTCAATTGAGTCCGGAGACGAGACATCTGGTATACCCCCTTTGAAAACATTAAGCATTTCTCTGTATATTCGGAAACGGGAAATATTATTAGTATAATTGGGAACCCAGGTACTCCTCTTACCTCTTAGATAGGTCTGTTCAATTGTTTCCTGGATGTTGACTTTGTTATTTCTCTGAACATGTCGTCTCTTATGTTTATTATTTACCGGTCTAATTAATTGATTAATCTTGTCTAATCTAGTTGATAACACAGAGATGGACTTCTCGAGTCTGTCCTGTCTGTTGGACATGTACCTAGTCTCCCGCTGGTGTAAAGAAGAAGCCATTACAGAGCGATCCAACAAAACCGTTTGGGTTTCTAAGGCATGTTTTGTTCCTTCAAGATCCGTTGATAGTTTGAACAGTCGATACTCGAGAGATTTAAATTTGTCTTTTCGTGTTGCCATGTGTTCACTGTCCTTTTCTGGGGCGTAAGAGTTGGATCTGCTGGAAGTCAATGTATTTGCTTGAGACAGAAACTTGGCTCTGAGTTCAGCGATTTTTCTGTCGACAGCTTTCATAATCATTCCATCTAAACGGCTCATGTTGAAGGGGCACTCGATGACCCCGCCATCCCCGCTCTCCTCAACGTGGTCCGTATCTTGAAAATTATCATGACTTATCTCCGGCTGTACTGTTAATACATTCGACGCAAACAAACCGATAAGCACCGTGCGGATAGGCCACATGACGAGGGTTGGTTCTGAAACAGAAATACAATGCTATCATTGTACAGGAACAGATTACGTATTCCACACATGGGCCTTGCTTTTCTGTAGTAAATTTACTTGATTCTTTTTATTTTATGTTTACGTTAAAGTAGTTGCACACAGAACGGGTGTGGAATTAATAATAGTTTTTAAAACAAAACTACAGAAATTCTATCGTCATATGTTAGACAAATCATTTGAAATGATTTTGTGCAACGACTTTAGTTGGTGCAAAACACATCGGTCAAAATGATTTGTTTGTAATAATTACACTGATCGCGAGTAAAGTCAATCAGCGACACATCCATGCTTCATTTATCTTTTATAAGACACGAAGTAACTGTAAGAGAAGAATTCCAGTTGAATATGCTGGGGAATTGTTGACGGAATGTTACTTGTGGTCATTTGTATAGACATGCGTCTGTCTTCATTGGACACTTTGGAATCAAATCCATCTATTTTAACAGCTGTTGTTCAAATGCCGACTACTAGGCCGTCCGACACTTTGTATTCAGTTGTATAACTTAATTTTTCCAAAACAAATGGTATTTGAGTTCACAACCATTCGGATTTATCTGATGTCAGATTTATTTTTTGTCCCATATTGTACTAAACACAATGTATAGATTAACGCGGATATGGAATAATTAGAGAAATTACCCCAGTTGACTTGTACAGATCGTGTCATTGAACGCAGCAAAAACTATTTATATACCGCCCAGGCTTCGTCATTATATAACTTGACCATATATCCACGGCTTACAGATGGACACACGAATGTTCCTGTTTTGCTAGAATGAGTTAATTTCTTAAATATTTTCCGTTCTAATAATGTTCTATGGTATAAGTGTTTATGTCCAAGGCTGATAATCATAAGTGTCAACACATTAGTGTATTGCGATGAGAGGCAAACTTTGCCTAAATGAAATCAACGAACTGAATGGAATTGTTTACGTCGGTACACGGTACATGTCGTTCCTTTCGGACGAAATCACAAATGTATAGGAGAATTTGACATAACCTATCTTAATCATCGGTCAGTCAAATCAGATAGATTATTAGATTATAGATGTAATGAACTTGGGACATACCATATCTCAGAAATCATCTAATGAGCATGGGATATAATTTTCCCAAGAATAGGAGAAACTATCTGGACCCTCGATATCATACCTAATCAACTTGGAACTCACTTTAGTTTGTGTAAGTCATAATTACAGACCACATGAAGTCGTTTGCTAACCCCACATGTAAGTTTCATTAACAGTCTGTATTACAAAGTGACGTTAACGGTTAATAGTTGACAAGAAGTTAACTTCACTCACCCTGCTCTGTCTGGATATTTGGCTTGACACTAGTAGAGACTTTGACAAGGTTCCGTGCTCTATCCTGGTTGCTGGTCTTATCTCCCACGGTCTGAGGATGAAGTGACCTCTAGCCCGTGTCGCATTAAATCCATATGGGAGTAAATTGTGCCACCCCCGTGGAGATCGCGCTGGGGCAGTCGTTGGTGTGGTCTCGGCAGGGCTGCGATAAGAAAAAGGTGACGTAATTCATCGTTTGATGTGCCGTGAATTTATTGCGTTAAGCTTTTATCTAAGCTGACCAAGACACACACTCGCTCTGAAATGACATAAGCGTAGAGCGGATGTTTATAACGTTGTTTGTTCATATTTGTTTGCGAAATGACCACTCAATCTGTTGTTTATGGTGGTGTGTGATGTTGAGTGTTGGATGAACGTGTTGACTGCGTAAACAACACCCAGATCTAGCCCCCCTCCCCATTGACCTAATCAGCACCATTTCATATTGAATATGTGTTAATTAAACAGCATATACCCAGTGATTTAAGCACATCCTTTTGTAAAGTATTTCTCCTTATGTCGGTTTGCACTCGACACGTGTCTTCGTCCGCATGTACATATCTGGTTTTGTTCCACCTAGAATGAGTCTGCATGAGTATGTCTAAACAGTACTTGGTATCCATGACAGGTTTAATACAGTTTTAACCCAAACAATAAACCCAAATAACCCTACATTCCTCTGTTAACAAAAGTTTGTTACTGATTTTAAAGAAAACGATATCTGTGTTATTCTGCTGAAGATATATAGGACGACTTGTAATCGCCCGAATAATTGTCTGTTGTCATTTGTGGGTATATATTTGTGTCCTTGTAACATAATTCTACAGAAATACTCTTGAGTCAACCTTAAGTCTTCAAATGTATGGTGCACATTACAGGAAAGATAATCAAGGACGGCTTTACTGACTGAAGCGCAGTATTTAACAAAAGAACGACAACTGGGACTGTTTTCTTTTTATAAACTACTCATTTATCGCCCTTAGATATCGCACCCTGGTACACATCACACAACCCAAGCTATATCTGATACAAGCACATCACCACCACAAGCTAATCATTAATTGAGTGACGTCTTTTGTTTCATTACAAGTCTTTTGTTTTGATAGGTCTTTGTAGATGTTACTGTGTTCGGCTTACCATAACACATGCTGTTAATCCAATCCATTTTGAATACTCATATTCCTATTTTCCGTGAAGCTATAGTAACGAGATAGCCATGCCATACTCTATTTGCATATTGTGTCATTGCGATCGTTTGTAAGTTTAGTTAAGTCAATCATACCATTGATTGATGCTGTATGACAATCTTCTTCTCATCATAAGTAGTTAAGATATTTACATAATATCAGTGTCTAAATCATGCAGGTGAATGTTTGTCACGGAACATAAATAGTTTTAATCTTTGTGCAATGATTGGCAGATGGTCACTCTCCGACAATATTTAGTGATTTTTTACATGTTTCTGAAGGACATGTGAGAAACGCAAAATCGTTGTACTCGTAGTTTAAAAATTGTGTAAATAAAACTAGTGAATTGACTTGTAAATGAAAACTTATAGTTAGCTACCAATAAATATCTGCTCCAATTTTAGTCCGGAATCGCTAACTAGCACTCTTGAATTACGTCCAAATTCTAGGTTTTCCGTAAAAACCCTTTGGTTAACGATGGAATCGCTTGTTGTTTATGAATTGATCTCCCTCTACATCACGTATAATCACGGAAAATCGCGTAAAAGCAAACATGGAGGCAAAATGGCTGCCATCTTCCGAATTGTTTTTTTTCTTCTATGATTGAGAAGGAGATATAGCTGTACTAGTCTGTATTGATACAGTAGGTAGTGTTTGCGCCTTTCTAGTAGATTCATTTTTAGTAAACTGGTTTGTGTGAATTGATTCAAATTTTTAATGATTCGCCCTGTCACTGCTTAAATAAATGTTAAAATGGTTTAGTATGGAAGGACATCACTGACTATTTCAGTGGTTTAGAATGATACCAGGCACCAGCATTCGCAGAGTTTACGTTACACGGAATGTGAGAGTTATGAATGATAAATGTTATTGAAAAAGTATTACAAGCTGTGGTCGAATAGGGGTCATCTTGGCAAATCACCATCTTCCAAAATCCAGCCTTTCAAACCATTTGGTCCAAGTCGTAAAACAGCCCAGCGGTTAGCGGTGAACGTATGTCATTGTTGGATGTCCATTTTACCTAAAACTAATTACTATATCTTTGCTGTATTAATAAATCCAATAATCACGATTTTACTTGTGGATTTTGGGTTCGGGGAATTGCATTATGAAGCGATGTCATGTGGATTAAATATCCGCCAGCATGGCGTTAAACCCTTATCAAACAGACAAACAAACAAACCAAGATACTGAAACCTTTCACAATTAAGAAGAATTTTTAAATTGGTTAAATATAGCTTGAATACTTATTGTGGAAAGATAAAGTTATTATACTGATTTTAGTGTACAATCTGAGCTCTAAAGGAAAGAGTAAAATGCACTTCGGTAATTATCTTAAGGCTATCTCATTCTGTGTGTACCAGGTTTTAATCCCCTGCCGTTATATGCTAGGGTGTTATGTGTGCATCGTCCATATAGCCCGCCATTTATAAGCTGCCGGTTTTCGATATACTGACCATTTGATTAAAACCGGAAGCCGGCTTACCTCCATGACTTACGTACAGCCCGCTTGGTCATAAACCAGGACCATTTTAATGTAGTGATATTCGCTAAAACGGCGTAAATTGTGCGGTCGTCGTCAGCGAATAACAGCAGTATAAATACACCGGGACTATGCTATGATGTCATTAATCTCTATATCAATCTAATTCCCTTTTTATAGATACCAGTCACCCCAATCAAACACACAAACAAATTATAAAGATACTACCAAATTAAATAATTTTTAAATGAATAAAATTATTTAATATAATGTTGACCTACATTACACATTTTCAAATTCTTATGCACCTGGTTTTGTTTGTAAAAGTAGAGTCTGCGTTAAAAATCTAGATGGTACTTGATGGTTACAAAATGTATACTGACAATGAATCATACCTGAAATTAATCTGTGTGTTCAGTTTGACAGTTTGAAGTTTAAGAGCTGGATGTTCCGAGTTGGTGATTTGCCGACTTGGACCGATACCATAAGATGCAGCTGTGAACAAGCTGCATGAAAGAACACGTTAAAGAAGCATGCATTTTGTAAATCGTCAGCTTGAGTCATTAAACAGAGCCTTTATAAGCCCCCGCCCTTTAACAACAGCCGAATTATTCAAGAAAATGACTGAAAAATTAACTGTCAGTAGCCGTAAGCGTAACAGAGCGTACAGTCCATTTTGGGCTTTCAATGCTGTCCGCGCTTTGCATGTGGCGTCAAACAGGAAGGACGTTTATAAGTTATGTTAAGCGATGGTCGGGGCTGCTATGAAATGCTCATAGGTAAAATTGAGCATTATTTCTTGAATTAATTTGTTGAATTATGCCATCTAATTTTCTAGTCGAATTATATCCATTTTACAATTGGATCTTGAACATTGGGTCATGTTTAAACTACAGTCAAAATCAACCGGGCGGACATATCTTGTCTAAATCAGTAAACAGAAAAACTCTACCGATATTAACCAATCATATCTCTTACTTTTCACGTTATAGGGTCTACGTCACAAGCATTTTGTAACCATAAATTACCTTCTAGCTTTTAATGCAGACTGGGAACTTTGGGATAAACCCGCACCATCACTGTCTTACCGGGAAGTGACAAAGGGGCTCTTCTTTTCAATTAGTCACACGTGCATTAAAATTTGAAATGTGTTATGGAGGTCAACATAAAATTGAACTATTTCATTCATTTAAAAATGCTTGTTAGTATCTTTATAATTTGTTTGTTTGTTTGATTTGGGTGACTGGTATCGTTAAAAAGGGAATTGGATTGATCTACAACTGAATGACATCAAAGCATACTTCCGGTGTATTTATACAGCTGTAATTTGTCTTACTACTACCGCACAATTTACGCCGTTTTAGCGAATATCACTACATTTAGACATTCAACATGGTACTAAGTTTATGACCAGGCGGGCTGTACGTAATGCATGGAGGTAAGCCCGCTTCCGGTTTTAATCAAATGCGTCACAAGACCTATAGAGTCTACGAGTTGCGCCCACGACATCAGACCTGCTGGGACATCCACCACGAGGACGTTTACGGGTTTTACCCTTTCTTTGATTTCGCCATATCTGGTTGGCACATCAGCTCAAACGCTTTTAAGTTTTGAAACTAAGGATAAAGAAACAGAGTTTACATATTTAATGTTATAATACATGCTTTAACATTTAAGAGAAAGAAAGGAAGAAACAGAGTTTACATTTTTAATGTTATAATACATGCTTAAACTCATATTAGATGTGACATTTCAGAGAAAGAAAGGAAGAAAAAGAAAAAGAGTTCAATACATGCTCAACATCTATTAATTGTATTCCAAAGTATGTCTTAATTTTTGTTTATTTTTAATTGTTTATGAATGAGAATGTATTTTATGTATTGTTTTATATCAGCAGAACTGGGGAGAACAGAGACTAGGCACTGACAGCTCTTGCGGATTTTAAATAGGACGCATAAATTAATTAATAAATAAATCAGCTCAAGTGACTAAATCTATTAACAACACTTGCAGATGGCTTAGCACGTGTTTCTTAAAGCTTTTCGTAACCTACAGTCGAGCGTTACAAGTATCAGTTTTATACTACACATTTCACAAGATAGTAGACAGTGATTGTTTTCTTACCTTTTCTATACGGAATTTGCCCCTCCGGTTAATGATTTAATATATACTTTACGGAAAAAGCCCAAAAAGTAGAACAGGAGTTGCCGTCCCTACACAATATTATTTCAAGAATATCTGCTGCAACCTATTGACATTTTTGGATTTATCATAAGCGTTTGATACAATAAACCATCATTTCATTTAAAAAGCTAGACTTTAACGGGTAAAGAGGAACAAAGCTTGTTTCATTCAATAGCTATCTTATAGCACGAAGCCAATCAACTGTTGTTTTTTTTTTGCACGTTACCGATCTTAAGCGGTGTCCCTTAAGGGTCAATACTTAGACCAATTGTATTTCTTCTGTACATTAATTGTATCTCAACTGTGTCCAATGTGTTCAACGTTATTCTTTTTTCTGATGACACATGTCTTCACATCGATGACAAATATATGGAATTGTTAATCAAATAAACAAACGATGAATCGGATACAATTTAAAATTGGCTTCTTGCAAACAAATTATCATTAAATATAAAAAAATACACAAAAAACACATGGCTGTTAAACCAGTAAGGGGTGCACCGATCTAACTGAATAATTATATCGTTATACGCGATTCAGTAATTGACTGTGTCAAATCGTTTAAGTTTTTTGGGCATATTAATTAAGATTATCTATAATTGGAAATCCCATATTGAATATATAAATTCCAAAATATTTCCCAATATTGGGATTTTTATTCATATTAAACATTTGATGAATATGAGTAATATAGAGTGCGCAACTCAGGTCCTACTCGCTATTAGATAATAAGGAAGGGTTTAACGTTATCAAGTACTGATTGTTTACTACATAAATAGTAGAGAGGTACCGTTTTGGTACCTCCCTACCATTTACGTAGTAATAGTTTGTTACATACAAAGAAGAAATGTACGTTATTCAGTACGAAGGTGCCAAATGTTGATACCGGACTACATATAAAGAAAGATTTATGCGTTATCAGCAAATTTTCTTTTCCTGGAGCCGCCATTGTTTGAGGCCAAGCTGTACAATCCGCCAATAAATGCATGCGCTGAAACCACTCACAATTTCAACACCATAGATATGTATCATTTCGAAGCCCAGCCCAATCCTGACTTATAGACACTTTTTTATACTGACAATCATACCTGGAATTAACTAGTGTGTGCAGTTTGACGAGTAGGTGTTTGCAAGCTGGGGATTTGAGTGTTTCCCAAAGCAAAGACGACATATGCTCATAACATCACTGTATAGATGTAACCACCACCATTATGACAGTAATTGAGCGCTTCTTCGAAACAACAAACAATAGTGCGCACTTTTGTAGATGATAAAATACAGAATGAAACCGACGTACGCTGAGAGCGACAGCCTGTCGACTCGTGAACTATCTCCGACACTGCTATTAGCGATAGACACGGTTTAAACTGGGGGAATACTGGAAAGTTCATTAGCGTTTCTGAAGAGAATATCAACGTTTAATTATAACAGCTAGATATAAATAGCATACACACCTGTTTGCTAGACAGAAGATTCGCAAAACTTGTGTTGATAGTTTCAATACGCTGAGATAGGAAACTCAGACAAGCTTTCAGTCTGACTGAACAGATAATGTGCAAGTTGCAAACATAAAATAAAAAGGATATGTCAATCAATCAATCAATCATTCAATCAATGGATCAATTAATGAATGAATGAATGAATCAATCAATCAATCAACCAATCAATCATTCAACCAACCAATGAATGAATGAATGAATGAATCAATCAATCAATCATCCAATCAACCAATCAATCAATCAACGAACCATCCAACATATTAATCAATCGATAAAAAAAATCGACCAATCAATCAACCAATAAATCAATCAATCAATCATTAACACGATATCATGGAGCTATAGCTGGTAAATATCATAAACAAAACATCAGCTAAACGAACCTTTTCACATATCTTGAAAACGAAGACGTCATTTTTAAATCACCAGAACTCGTTAAACTTGTTTGATTAAACTTGTGAGGTGCTGATCATCGCAGTTTATTAAGGATCTGTGTTTTCAAGCGCATGGTGTCGTTGATTTTAGAATGTATGCACCCGCTATTCATCTGATAAGATAACAACTCATGTCGCGTAGGTGCACTAATGAGACCCATATTACTCACATATTTGATACAAGTATTTAATACGTGAATCTGCGGGCGGGAAACTCCTGTTGCTACAAACGCATTCCCAAGGCCAGCAAAGCCTGTTGATCCGCGGCTGTCTTTATTTCAAGGGACCATCCCTAAATTTGCATCTGTTTGCTTCTTAGAAGCCACATTGTACCAATTTGAAGAGTACGTACCTCTGCTGCAAATTATCCCCTCTTTGTTGATTGTTGATCAGGGACGATTAACCCTGGGTGACCTACTGACTCACGACCAAGATATGCATCCAAACACCCCAGGGATCACACGCATGATCAAGTAGTTAATAGGTGAAGTGTGATCAGTTCTTGAGCGTCTTAATGATGATAGATGAGTTTAGTGAAATCCTTACAAAGCTCCAGTACGGAATCCCATCAGACTGACCCTGGTCAGCTATAAGTAAATAGCTTTTCACAAGTGAGTGACCATGTTCTACGTTTGGGTGATAATAAAATACTCATCTGGACGATCTGGACTTGAGAACTCCAGGAAAGTTATGAGAGAAGCGTTTGTTGCAGAAGAACCTCTATACATTCCACAATAATGGAATCCTAGAATTATACATCCTTTAAGTTGTTAAGCAAGCAATAAACTCGTTCGTATTTGACATGTGCTTAACAAGACAGACCAGGGCCGCAAAGATAATTTTTGTTATATATCATCAAGGGCCCTATGGAAGTCCTTAGTGGGCCCCTTCCTGCGGGGGGGGGG
>JAQQZZ010082766.1:0-19042 GCA_030265115.1 Mopalia vespertina
GAAACCAGACAAGATGGCGCGGTGATACCTTAGAGTTGGAATCTCCGCAGGTAGGTCCGCGAATAATGTTTAGAATGTATGGGGTCGCGAAAGAGCCGTTTTCTATTAGGAAATGTACGAGTCCGCCTTCAACGACAAACACGAGCTACCATTTTAAAATGGAAATGTAAACTTCTGAGCTTGACCTTTAATACCAAATGTAATACATGTTCACAGGCATCCGCAGGGAGCGATTTTAATATTTTCTTGTTTTATCCTTCCTTTGTTAGAAATGAAATGCCCCTATAAGCCTACTGTTATAATTTCTGTTCGGCGGGCGTCAGTTATGGTTGGACGGCGATCTGGTATTTTCTTGTTTTATCTTTCCTTTGTTGGAAATGAAATGCCCCTATACTGTTATAATTTCTGTTTGGTGGGCGTCAGTTATGGTTGGAAAGCGACCTGGTAAATCGAAGTAAAATTAATCCTCTGTGCTGTGTTGTTTTGTTTATTTTCTCGCCTTTGCAACAAGTCTGACTCTGATTTGGGCTTGCTTTCAATTACAACGACAGAGGTTTGAGTTACTGTTATTATACTTTCTGCCATGTCTGTGTTTGAACTTTAAGCACCAAACAGCCGTAAAAAAGTATTGAAAATATAACCTTTATTTTTTTGTACATATTAAAGGGAAAATCTTTTGTGCTATGTTACAGTTTGACTTTACCTTTCTACCACCCGGCCTGGGATTGAGATCAATTGATGATTGATTAATGATTGCTCAATGATGAAAAACCCCAACAGCGATTATGAAAAAAAAGGAGACAAACCTCAAAGTTTCATACCTTTTTTAAATTTACCATAGCACGGAATAACTTCTTCCTTGAATTTTGTTATAATGTCTTTGACCATCACCCTGTCTTTCTCATTAGTAACAGCGGATGCAAATTTACCGAAAGTCTCTACATTTCCAAGATTCCACATCCGAGAGTGGTTCACAAAGAAACTGTTCTCAAACATCTGAAAGTAACACATTAGTGTATGAAAGTTAATCATTTTCTCAAAGGGAAAAACAACAGTTTTTCGACCTAAACTTATTATTTTTATTGCATACTTTCAAGGACAATACTCTTTGAAGACGAAGATCGAGTAAGACGGATTGTGAGTTTCCGCCGCACACAGGGCATCACGGTAAGACACCCACACCGCCCCATGACACCAATTGGGTCAACCTTTCTTTATTCAGTAGTGCGGTGCTATGCATCCGCTCCGCACTACATGATAAGTAACAACCCTTCCTTATTATGTAATAGCAGATGCTAACCCAAATAACCCACATCGCAGCGCGCAAAGCATCACGGGAGGTGGGTCGATCACACGTTCACCCAACCCCACACGACCCCAAAAGCCTTCCGGTCCCTTTCAGTTCATGTAGTACAGTGCCACTTCAGTTCCAACATTATGTGACGGTGTTTCAGTCATGTTGGTTATGCATAGCTAAGGGAGATAACTCATGATGTCTTTGTGATGTCCACTTTATTACTCCAGGAGTCCCTTTTGCTTGAAATATTGACTCATTTATTCAACGTCATAGTTATTGCATAACATGATTTTACATCCGGCTCGTTCGTTCACACTGTCCATAGTCCGCCGCCGTCATGCATAGAATTAATTCAGCACATCAACCTTTTTTAAACCGCTGACCCAAGACACCCATTGTCCGTACTAGTATATAAGACTTGCGACCACCAGGGGCCGGCTGCTTAAAGCTCTGGGCCCGTATTCATAAAGCTACTTAAGTATTTCTTAAAGTTAAGAAAAACTTAGCGAATTTTTAAACCTCATTTTAAATACCTAAACACTATTTTGCTTAATTTTGTATGATCCTAAATGAAAGATTATAAGTAAAATTCATAAAATGTCAACTTAATTATTTCACATTTAACTTTTTTCATGATCAAATGACAGTCTGAAATTTGGCTAAATAATTCTTAACTTTAAGAAATACTTAAGTAGCTTTATGAATACAGGCCCAGGAGAAGATTTATCAGTTTAAATTCATTGACATCCCTCTGCCAGTGTGATTCATTTTTACGATTGTTTGTTTCTTTAATTAGGGTTCAAAGTCAAGGGTATTTCACTTATCTGACGACAGATTGTCCACTTCAGTATTCCTTGCCTTATTATGGTGTAAAACAAGGAGGAAACCTCATAAAAACCACCCCACGATTGCCTCTCATATATACCTGATAATTGACAGAGGGACTAGATTCCAGGAAGGGTACATCAAAGTAGGATTAGTAAGCGCAAACGCCAACCACTAAGCGCCCTGGGCTTAGTTGTTAGAGATATAGATCATTGTGACAAGACTTACCTGTGGAGGGAGAGGAGCATTGACACCAGGTATTTTAGGCTGACCATTCTGTAACGCACCTGGATATCCTCCATGGTGTCTCATACCTGCAGACACTAAAATAAATAATTAATAACAAAATAGTATTAACCATAGTAAATTTCCCAAACTAATAAACATAAAAAACGAAAAAATAAAATATATTTTATCACCTACTGAAAATGAATTAAACTGGACACAATGAAAAAATTAAATTATAGCTACAAAAAAAAAACATTAAAAAAAATGAAACCCTTTGTTGAAATGAACTTTACTAAAGGTTGACAAGAAATTGATTGGTGTTTTATGCCATGCTTAAGGGTATTTCACTTATGTGACGGCGGTGTATTCCAACAATAAATTGACACTAGCACAACCAAGATGTGGAGCATTTCAATAGTGTTAGAAAGTTAATTTTCCTCCAGTGCTAAGTAAAGACAGTATTGCTACTCTTCAAACAAACTGCCCTTTATAGCCAGAGGGCAGTAAGTAGCTAGAAACTTTTCCATTTAAAAATGTCTTCGTCGTGTAACACCATGATTTAACACTCACTAGATGCCACTGGCAACAAAAACAGAAAAGACCGGACAATCTAAGGACCCAATACAAGGATATCAAAATCCCATCAGCTTCGTGTTGCGAAAAAGCAAAAGACATTCCCAAACATCAGCCATAATAACATCGTGTATAATTAATCATACTACATATCAAATGCAATATGTTTCACTGTTATATATGCAAAGTGTCAGAATTCTTGAAATTGGTATGTTGTTAATCCATAGGCTGTTGCAGGTGGAATGGCTCCTCTAGAACTTACTTTTTAGTCGAGGTCTGTATTTCAGGTAACCTTCTTGTGTCCCGCTGTCATAGTACTGGACGCACTCACGGAAATTTGTTAACAGCTCAGTTTTGTCCCCTTTTGAGTTCCTGAAGAAACAAAAAACCAACACATTAAATTCAATCTATTTTGGTATTCTCGGTTTTTAGCTATAATTTATAAGAATTTTTTATTGTTTGTAATGTCCTTGGCTGTATGATAATCCTAACCACAATGGTATAAGATTGGCAAATGACCAAGTTTTCATATAGCACTGCTGCAAAGGTTCAACATCCACTGTATAAAATGAAGAACTGATTAAACAGTGCAGAGATGTGGAAAAATCACATGTTCGATTACTTTTGACAGTTGTACAAGTGAGCTTCATTTGCATTTATATATTTCATCGACTAAGTTTAATTGTTCGTTTGATTGGGGTTTAACGTCGTACTCAAGGGTATTTCACTTATACGACGACTGAATGTCCATTTCACACTGCTCCTTGCCTAATTACGGTGGAAAACTGGGAAAAAACCTTGTAAAAACCACCCCTGCGATTGCCGGAGCCACATCATGTGACTCACTCATATACCTGATGGTCGACAGACGGACTCGATCTCTTGAACGGTAAATGGAAGTAGGATTAGTAAGCGCACACGCTACCAATAAGCCACGGCCGCAGGCCCTCAAGTCTTTAGAGCAAAGGGAATCTCACTCCCAAATTCAAGAGAATTTGGCTCATCCTGTAAACATGTAGGCTCGATACTGACAATCCTCTAAACAGTTGTTAACAACCTAAAGCTCATTTTTTTTTTTACAAAACATAGAGACTTTGAAAACCAGGACTAAAAAAAAAAATTTAAACACATGTCAAAATTATTTCTATGATATGGGTGTCACTGTTATTTCTTTTCTTCACCAACCTAATTAAACAATTTATATAAACATGTAGGTGTATCATTCTGCATCAATCTGATTAATCTTTGTTACTAACATAGCCTAACATGAAGCAATCCATCAAACTCAGCTGTACAGGAGGACAGTAATTTGTTCCAATGTTCTAAACTTACACAGCCAGGCGACAGGAAATGTCACAAACAAAAACACAGGAAGTGTGCCGACTGCCAAAATAATGCTACTTTATCATTTCAATCTTGTTTAATGTACTTTTTATGTCTCAAGAAATTATGGTGATATTTTTAAGTTATACACATGTGGTATGTAAACATCTAGATGGTGTTTAAGAATAAGATGGAACTCATTTGACAAACATCTTGAGCAATATAAAACTGATATATTGTTTGAGACTCATACATGGGATGTATTAAATGAATAAAAAACATGACCTCATGAGCTACTACACATAAACATTTATTATATGAGCTCTCTGCCCACATGCCGGGGCCTTTCTGAAGTGAATGACTTCTCATTCAATCCCCCTTAGTATTAAGGTCGAAAGCTTGTATAATAAATGTTAACATGTACATAGATTGTTTGTTTGTCAGGGTTTAACGCCGTAATTCAGGTTAATTCTTTCACATGATGGCATCGTTTACATACAGCTCTGGTAAGTAAAATAAATACGAAACGGGGAATCTGTGTGGCGTTAAATTAATGTTTTTAATCAGATATTAGCACAATTAAAAAAGAAACACAACAGGTGATATGGCCTAATGGGTAAATGACCTAAAATAAGATCAGCTGATTCGATAAAGGCCTAAAATGCCCCCAAACTTCAATTTAGTTTTTGCCTAAAATTTGGTTTTGCAAAATCTGATTGCCATGGCTTTACAAGATCAAAGTTTTGAAGTTCGTATTTAAAAACAAGTCAAACCCTGAAACACAATTTTCAACAAGTATAAATGAATCGAATGGTAATCGAAGGAGGTCCAACTTAAGGTAAACATCAAACTGCACAAGATTTTTAGTTTATGAAAATGTTGTCCACAACAAGACATTTAAAATGAACTTGAAGTATGTGTAACCAAATGAGGGGATGTTGAACTAGGACATAATCAACAGCCACTCACCACTCAGGGAAATTGTAGAAAATAACCTCATGATACTTTGAACTGGTTGTAAATTAAAGATCACATCCTTGTAGTAAAAGTGATAGGGGCGGATATGATGTTTGTCCTGTAGCCGGGTCACTGTTATAGCCATACATGTAGGAGTCAGCACTTCTCCTATTCATAAGTGGATTTAGCAATCCATACTATTCCGTCTGTAGTAGAGACATAGGTGGAGTGATTGCTTAATTTATTGATGTTTCACGCCGTGCTTAAGGGTATTTCACTTATATGACGGCGGTGTATTCCAGCAATGATTGACACTAGCACAACCAAGATGTGAAGTGTTAACATAATGTTGGAAAGTTAATCTTCCTCCAGTGCTAAGAAAAGACAGCATTGCTACTCTTCAAACAAACTGCCCTTAGCCAGGGGGCGCCAATTTCATGAAGAAAATATCCAATTTCACAAGAAAAAGATTCAAACAAGATTTGACATTTTTATTCTCATGTAACAAGAGACAAAGGAACAGCTAGGCCACTGTGTTAATGTACCTGTCATATGAATGTGACATAAGTAAAGGACATACACCTTCTGGAGGAAATTAGAAATGATCATGATGGCATGTAGTATATAGACATTTTATCTATCCCTACAATAGAAAGGGTGTACTTAGCTGGCCCACATAAATGTCACTGGTGGCAGTGGTAGGTACATGTAATAACACCCATATGTCACTGCTGTGTAATAACACCCATATGTCACTGGTGGGTAATAACACCCATATGGCACTGCTGGGTAATAACACCCATATGGCACTGCTGTGTAATAACACCCATATGTCACTGCTGTGTAATAACACCAATATGGCACTGTACATATTGAGGAGTAAGTCATCCAATCAGAGATAGAGGGGACAGGGACACATGGTAGAGGTGTGCTATAAATTAAAATCAGGTAGAAAATACTGTAAATGCACAAATTTACACTAACTTGCTGGGTGTTATTCCTGTACAGGTATACCAGACTACAATACATGTACATTGAAAGTGATCAATTTACTCTATGGAACTGCATTTTTCAATTATTATATAAGCTTACAGGTATATACTATGGTTGTTAAGGACTATTTAGGGTTAATTGTGAGTCTTGTATCTTATTGGGTAGAACATTAAGGCAGTCAGTTTTATTTTATGACCAAGGGTCAATCATGTTGGGGGTATAAAACTGTAGTTTCTTTCTTACTCATCTGAAATACACATGTGATGTACATACTAATTTTACATTGCCTATTTTTCTTGATCGGAGTTTTAGACCGTGCTTAAGGTAAGTTCACTCATATGATGGCATGTCAGGCCAATCCATTGAAGAAAACCTCTCTTGACAAACCTGGCAGCAATAAAAACACAAGCCAATCACAAGATAGAAAACAGAGACTCCAAGATCAACTATGTGTTGCCTGTTAGCTGCAACATGGCAACAGGAAATTCCCCTAAATCACCCACAGTCTAACATGTATATTGATGAAACCAGTGGGTTAGAGCACTGGCCCTGCGAGCCAAATACATGTACCGGAGTTCAAATCCCAATGGATGCAAGCAAAATTTTCTTTCTGTTTAATAAAAATAATTAATATACATATTACAATACTACACAAAACAAGTTGTTAAAGGGTTAAACACTTTGTCTTGGAGAAGCTTGTTATATAATAATGCTACTTCGTCTTTTTGTATTCTATTGAAATAACACTAAAAGAAATGCACATCTTCTAGAACATTGAAAAACGTCTTCATGGTGCTTGTCGGAGGTACTAATTTGTGACTAACTAATATGAAGCCTAGGTTGAGAGGGTGCGGAGAAGCTGTAATGGGGCACTGGGCGCACCCACTGACCACCCCCCCTTATCAGCACCTCACTAAACCCGTCAGCTCTTATTTAGGGTCTAACAACCTTAAAGAGGTATTACATGAGGTGAAATGTCAGTCATATCTCTAGACAGCCCTACTACATTCGCAGAGTGAGCATGTGTAGCCTGTCAAATGTCTGAGTAAGATACTTGTAGACTAGCACATGTACCACCCAGGCACATCATGGCACGAGCTACAACATGTTACTCATACAGCAAGTATGGTATCTACAGGAAACATGCAGTACAGTTTTAGAAACAAAATACAAACTCAAATAACACATTTAGGAAATTTTAAGATTATCTGACAGGACATAAAAATCATATGTACATTGTAAATCTGTATTGCTTTTAATTTGGATATTGAATTGGGATTATTATTGGTATTTTTTTAAAACAAATTTATTTAAAGTGAATGAAGGTGTGCTTCAACTTTCATAATCTACAAATGGATATATTTGTTTGTTAGATTGGGGATGAACATGGTGCTAAAGAGGGCATATTTTCCACTTCTTACCTTATCTTACAATATTTGGATTATTGATAAACCTTTTAATGCAGTGCTAATAGGTATTTTACATTAATATATGAGTATTTAGAACAACCAATATGGAGTGCTTGTTATGCAGACAACCTAATGTGTCTAGAATGATATGTAGAGACAAGATGACTCTGCTGGAGGCCTCTCATCCAATGGATCTCACCGTATAAAAAGATGAATCAGAGCATTATGTATTACACCAAACAGAAATACAATTAGCCACTGTGTTCTGGACAGTCTGGGTTTAACTAGAAAGACAGGATCCTTTAACGTTATGCATCTAAAAACTATAAATCAGTCCCTATTTGTTGTCAAATAATTATATGATATCAATGACATGTGATTGTAAGAGTCAAAACATAAATAAATAGGTTAACAATCATGGCATATAGCATTTTTTCACAAGGGTGTATTGTTCCTCTTAACTTTGGCTGTATATTTTTAACATAACTCCCTCTGTAACAGATAAACATTGTTACAAGGAATCATAATTTACTGTCTGAAAACTCATATGACTGATGTCCAATGCCTGTTGCTAGTCACTACAGTGAAATACAGGGATCATAACAGATTGATTAGTGCTTAACGCCATGCTTGAGGATATTTCACTTATATGAAGGCGGTGTCCTCCAAGAATGATTGACACTAGCACAGCCTAGATGTGAAGCGTTTCTATTATGTTGGAAAGTTAATTTTCCTTCAGTGCTGAGTAAAGACAGCATTGCTTCTCTCCAAACAAACTGCCCTTAGCCAGAGGGCCAGGATCATAACAAGAGTAGGAGGAGAACTACTTAATGTGACAAACACTTCCAGGCCTGTGCTGTAATCTTTTCTGGCATAACCTCAAAATCGGTTCTCTAAAATTTTGTGAGGTAACCTAACATTTGCATTTTCCCCTATTTTGCTGATTTTTTTAATAAATAAATATGCCTTAGTGAAAAATAAAACAAAATTGCTTTAAAACACAAACTTCATTGATAATCCGATGACAAAATCAGCAGCAGAATGCAAATTTAGACGAAGACTACAAACAATTTGGGAAACCTATAAATACATGTAGGTCCTCCTAAATTAAGTTTGCATAACCATGGGGAAACCCCGTTCTGACCGTTCTCCCCAACAGCACAAGCCTGTATATATGTCAGTCTTTAGGTACAAAATTACCCATTTACTACAATGACAATGAAATTGATAAAACTTGTTTAAGACTCATACCTGGATTGTATAAAAGGAATTAAACACAAACAGCTGAGTTACTCCACATACTGTAATCATTTACTATACGAGCTTTCGGACCACATGCTGGGGCCATTCTCAAGTGATTACGTGGCGTAGCTCAGGAGTTTGTGTTTTGTTTATACAATGACATTATTGATAACAGTTACTGTGACATACTTAATCTATTTAGACAATTCAACGTACGCTTTTCTGTCCGAATGAATGTTTGTAATATAGTCCTGTACGGTTTGTGTATTACAAGTTGTGTCAATGTAATGTCACTGTACATGTATGTCTATGTCCTGTATTATTTTAAAAATCATTAATGTAATAAAAAATATTTAAAAATTAAAAAAAAAAACAAAAAAAACTGTGACCTACTTTTGTAATAGGAATCTATTGACCACAAAACTACAGATACATGAGGCCATCCATAATAATTTATTTGTTTCCCGTAACCCTACCTACCCAAAAAAATTCAAGATAAAAAAAAAAGAAAATGGTCGGTATTTATTTGCTGAAAATAGGGAACTACTTTTCATGAATTGGAAAAAGAAAAACCTCCTCACCCAAAAAGCATGAGTTATGTTGTATTTTCATTAAAAAATTAATACACTGCCATTAAATAAGTGAAGTAGCCTACAGCAAGGCCAAAATAACAAGTACATGTAAAAAAAAAAATTATTCCGATAAAAAGACCGTACAATCAAAAGTGTTTTTAATGTTGTAAGTTAAAATAATAAAATTTAAAAACAAAAAAAATTCCTACCTACCTACCTATCCACTTTTTTATATTCTTGTTACGGGGAAACAAATATATTATTTTGGATGGCCTGATGTACAACAAGTTCATTGCCCGGATTATTGTCACAGTCTCATGTAGTGCTTTACCTCAACATTTCCCAAGAAGGCCGACCGCCCACGAACACAATTTCATGAAACTTTGTTCGAACATTTTTATTGTTAAGCTGTCCATCGTATGATTGATTAGGGTTTTATGCCATGCTTTAAGGGTAATTCACTTATACATCCCTGCCTACCCTAGAAGAAATATATGTGTAAAAAAATATTTTTTTAGGAGTATTTTCTTACCATTTTGTGTAGTTTTGTGTTTCAGCATAGCACAGAATATTATTTTCTGTGTATTGGTGTATTTAACATAAATTATGTGTACAAAATACTCCAGAATACACCAGATAGGCAGGTCTGCTTATATACCTATATGACGGAAGTGTATTCCAACAATAATTGACACTAGCACAACCAAGATGTGAAGCGTTTCCATAAGGCCATCCATAATAATTTATTTGTTTCCCGTAACCCTACCTACCCAAAAAATTCAAGGTAAAAGAAAAAGAGAATGGTAGGTATTTCTTTTTTTTTTGACGTTTTTCAGAAAAAGAAAAACCTTTTTATTTAAAAAGCATGGGTTATGTCTTTTTTTTTTCAATAAAAATTGAATACACTGCTGTTAAATAAGTGAATTAGCCAACAGCAAGGCCTATAAATAGTACATGTATAAATTTTTTTATTCAGATAAAATGAACGTATGGTACAATTTCAAACAAAAGTGTTTTTTATGTTTTAGATAAAATATTTTTTTAAAAATACTAATAAAAAAAAAATAGTGCCTACCTACCTACCTACCCACTTTTTTATATTCTTGTTATGAGAAACAAATATATTATTTTGGATGGCCTCGCCATGTTTTATTCAGTCAGTATAAATGATACATAGATTTGAAGAAATCCAGAATAAAGCCAGACTGTCTAATAATAATTTTAATCAAAGCATTTGGCAAAATAGTTCCTTAAATCTGGGTTGTTCAAAAATAAAGAAAGTCAACATAGTTTATCCACAGTAATGACATAAAAGATTTGAAGAAAGAAACCATGATTGGCGAGAATAAAGCCAGACTGTCTAATAAATAATTTCTTTCCCTCCATTTTAATTAATTAAAGCATTTGACCAAATTATTGAAGCAGCTTAATAATAATGAGAAGAATTACGCGCACAAAAATGCATAGATGTGACCTTAACCCTGTATAATACACCTGTACAGGTGAAATGTTTTGCCCTGCGTGTTATATCATGTTCTCAGATTTTATTAGACGCCCTACTGTTCAAATGAAAACATTTCAACATAAACCTGATTCATTATATTTACTGTATCGGCTCTTTGTTGATTTGTAAAGAAGGGGGCACTTGTACATAGGTTGTCCTGTCATACGTCAGGCATGTCATGATTTCTATGTACATGTACATGTATAAACGAATATCTTTGTTGCCTACATTTTTAACAATACTTTGTACACTGAATTAACGGTCTCTCGAGATGTATGTAGGTTACCCATAACATAACTCGAGATTAAGGTTTATTAGAAGAGATGTATGAAGGTTACCCATAAGTTGCCATAACACAACTCAAGATTAAGGTTTATTAGAAGAGATGTATGAAGGTTACCCATAAGTTGCCGTAACACAACTCGAGATTAACGTTTATTAGAAACTTTTCTCTGGGAGTTTATCTATTAAGACATAAGATGATTCATCGATTTTAATTGATCTACTTCCCTGTGCCAGTGTGATTACTTTTAAGAAATATATGAACAGGTCTGTGTAAGGTGTTATGTATGTTCTGTTACTCAGTAGTTATGGTTTATTTTTAAAAACTAAGAAGATTACAAGGGCCCATGTTGAAATCTGTGAGTATATAAGTAATGATATATGTGAATTTATTTCCTGGTATTAAGAGATTGATTAGTGTTTAATGCTGAATATACATGTGTGGAGTGGTTTCACTAGATTTAAGCGGGTGGTTGGAGGGAGCTCTCGGAGCTAAAGGGGAACAGGAAGCCGATCTGTTTGTGGTGTCAGTATTGTGTCCTGTTATTGTCCCATATTTGTCCTGTCTTGTCTGTGTTTGTTGCCAGTGGTGTCGAGGGTGGTTTCCTTCACCCATTGGGCTGGCTCGTCGTCATATAAGTGAAATACCCTTGAGTACGACGTTAAACCCCAATCAAACAAACAATCAAACACCAGATTTAAAACAAACAGGATAGCGACTGCTATTTTATACATTTTTAATTCCTTAGCCTTCGAATGTGACTATCTTCAGAGGTAGATGGCAAAAACAAAAAAAAACTATTTACAGAGGCACAGACATAACATACCATTAGCATAACAAAGAAGTTGAGTAATAGACTATACCAGTATACTGTACAATAACAATAGAGCTGTGCTGTGTTATACACAGTTTATTGCAGGGCTTAACAAGGGTATTTGAAGTATTTCACTTATATGACAGTGCACTCAACCCCCTAAAAGCCGCACTAAAAATAGGTAGAAACTGATAGACAATTAATGATCCTGTAGTGCTAAGTAAAGATGGTACATGTATGTGTAGATTCTGAACATGCTACCCTAAATGGAGGTTAAACTCAAATCAAACAAACTAAATTGTGAATATGTAAGTGGTACAAACTGTGCATATGTGTGTGAGACAAACTGCATATTTGTGTGGTACAAAATGTGCATATGTGTGTGGTACAAACTGTGCATATGTGTGTGAGACAAACTGTGCATATGTGTGTGGTACAAACTGTGCATATGTGTGTGGTACAAACTGTGCATATGTGTGTGGTACAAACTGTACATACATGTATGTGTGTGGTACAAACTGTGCATATGTGTGTGGTACAAACTGTACACATGTGTGTGGTACAAACTGCATATTGGTGGTACATACTGCACATTTGTGGTATAAATTGCACATGTGTGTGGTATAGACTGTACATATGTGTGTGGTATAAATTGCACATGTGTGTCGTACAAACTGTGCACATGTGTGGTATGTAAACTGTCCACATGTGTGGTACAAAACTGTGCACATGTGTGGTATAAACTGCACATGTGTGTGGTCAAAGCTGTGCAAATGTATGTGGTATATATAGTGCATATGTGTGGTACAAACTATGCACATGTGTGTGGTCTTAACTGTGCACATGTGCGTGTCGTACAAACTGCATATGTGTGTCGTACAAACTGTGCATATATTCATGTATGTGTGTAGTATAAACTGTGCACATGTGTGTGGTAATAACTGTGCATATGTGTGTGGTATAAACTGCATAAATGTGTGGTACACACCGTGCACATATGTGTGGTATAAACTGCATACATGTGTGTGGTATAAACTGCATAAATGTGTGTGGTACACACCGTGCACATGTGTGTGGTATAAACTGTGCATTATATGTGTGGTATAAACTGTGTGTAAATATGTGTCATACACACCGTGCACAGTACAAACTGTGCATTAATGTGTGTGGTATAAACTGCGTATTTGTGTGTGGTTCACACTGTGCGCATGTGTGGTATAAACTGTGCATTAATGTGTGTGGTTTAAACTGTGCGTATCTGTGTGTGGTACACACTGTGCACATGTGTATAACATAAACTGTGTATTAATGTGTGTGGTATAAACTGTGCGTATCTGTGTGTGGTTCACACTGTGCACATGTGTATAACATAAACTATGTATTAATGTGTGTGGTATAAACTGTGTGTATTTATGTGCGGTTCACACTGTGCACATGTGTATAACATAAACTGTGTATTAATGTGTGTGGTATAAACTGTGGGTATTTGTGTGTGGTTCACACTGTGCACACGTATGTAACATAAACTGTATATTGCTATCTAGACTTCCTTCCTTTGATTATCCAATATTGCCTTACACAGTTGTCCTTCCTTTGACTATCCGATATTGTCCTTCTAGTCTTTTGAACAAAACCAAGTTCATGATTAGTTCATTGATCTTGGGGCTTTATGACAAGGTTTCTGGTTTCTAATTCTCTACTCTCTTCTGTCTCTTTGTTAAATTGTTTGATGTTGAAGCTAAATGCTGATTAACTCTGATTAAAAACAGCTGGGCTCTTATTAACAAACACGAAGACATTACTTCACATCAAACCTTGATAATGTTGACTCGATGGATACCAATATGTTATTAGGTACAGTAATAAGATCTGTTTTATTGACACATCTATATAAAAATGGTTTGAATCCCGGTGGAGGCAAGCAAATTTTTCTCTCTTCATTTATTCAATCTATATACATATTTGTCAGAACCAGGCTTTCGGATGCACTCAAGCAAAAACCAACTACGAGTAATATCTAGATAAAAAATATGCTAATTTAGCATCCCTGTGTCCATGCTTTATGTAGAGAGAAAATCGTCACTGGGTTAGAATGTGGGACTCATTCTGCAGTGAGCCTCTGTAGCTCAGTTGAAGAGTGTTGGGCCTGTTAATCAAATGTCCCGGGTTCGAATCCCGGTGGAGACAAACAAATTCTTCTTTCTTCATTTATTCAATATATAAAAATAGATGGCATACGCCAACAGTTATCTTGGTTCATTGGCTAGTGTGACCATACTTCGATGCATGTACAGTAAGACTCACAGGTTTGACACGAAACATATGAATGAGTCACATGATGTGTCTCCAGCAATCACAGTGATAGTTTTACGAGGTTTCCTCTCAGTTTTCCACCGTATTAAATTAGGGGATAATGAGAAATGGACAATCCGTCGTAATATAAGTGAAATACCCTTGAGTTTGAAAGTAAAAACCAATGAAACAAACAAACAAGAAGTTATTATAGTATAGAGACTAGACTCCTTGTATTTTATTATGTATTCAATACAGGTAGTTCAAAACAAGTCGTGTCATTCACGGCCTGGATTCCTTCATTATTCATTCATTCAGTGTTAACATGTATGTGGCCAATCATATTCTTGCGAGAGTAGACAAGACTACGACAACTCTCGTTCACCATGCCAGGCCATCAGGCGTTATTTTCCATCAATGTTTGTGGTGATGTTTGCCACAGATTTTGCCCTGGTGCTCTCAGAGCTAAGACTCAACATGAAGCTGAACAGTTTGTGATGTCTTTGATTTGCTGCGGGTGACTAGAGGGAGTTTCCTGTTTCCCTGGTGCTCTCAGAGCTAAGACTCAACATGAAACTGAACAGTTTGTGCTGTCTTTGATTTGTGGCGGGTGACTAGAGGGAGTTTCCTGTTGCCCTGGTGATCTCAGAGCTAAGACTCAACATGAAACTTCTCAGTTTTTTTATGTCTTTGATTTGTGGCGGGTGACTAGAGGGAGTTTCCTGTTGCCCTGGTGATCTCAGAGCTAAGCGGGAATAGCAAGCTGATCTGTTTGCAATGCCTTTGTATTGAATCCTGTCCTGTCTTTGTTGCCAGTGGTGCCAAGGGTGGTTTCTTTCACCTACAGTTGGGCTGGCAAAATAACCTTAAGTATGGCGTAAAGCCCTTATTTCACTCATTTGATAACTTGACAGTCTTATGGGCTAAGGAAACCACACCAAGCCTGTGCTGTTAGGGAGAACGGTCAGAACGGGGTTTCCCCATGGTTATGCAAACTTAACTTAGGAGGACCTGTTTATAGGTTTCCCAAATTGTTTGCAGTCTTCGTCTAAATTTGCATTTTGCTATTGATTTTGACAAATTTTGTCATCCGATAATCAATGAAGTTTGTGTTTAAAAGCAATTTTGCATTATTTTTCACCAAGGTACATTTATGTATTTAAAAAATCAGCAAACCAGGGGAAAATGCAAACGTAGGTTACCTAACAAAATTTTTGAGGTTAAGCTGGAAAAGATTACAGCACAGGCCTGAACACTCAATGTTACTGGTAACAGAAAATGACAAGACCGGACAATCACAAGACTTCACTCAAAAACGTCCCGAACAGATCATGTACATGTAGCTTCGTGTTGCCCTCAGCTCTGAGAGCAACAGAGCAACAGGAAACTCAAAGTGGCATTTAATTTCTACTGTGGGATGAAAATTATGGCGTTATATCCCAACCAAACAAAACAAGTCTGTCATTTTTACAATTTATTTATTTATTTATTTATTTATTTATTTATTTATTTTTTGGACATTTTTACAAAAGGAAGGTGTGCAGAACTTGCTATGAAAATTCAAGGTCGTTCTGTCGTAAGCCTTTTATTGCACAATTAGCTAGCCAGAAATCGGTGTTTGAATCCCTATGTAGGCAAGCAAAATTTTCTTTCTGTACAATATGAACATGATGGTGAGAAAATAATCCTTAAAAAGAATCTTCCTACACATCAATTTCTTTTGGGAATGCATGTTTGGATTTATATAAAACGTTGATATTTGATATCGGATAAATCTGCCCCCTGGCTATCATTATACATGTACTGCATGGTCATACAGAAGACACCCAACCTTGAATCCTGATGATAAGCTCTATGCATATTTCATAAAGATGAGTATATGGTCAAATTGATACACCGAGATTGCGACAACACTAATGATGGAAGCATATTATCAGGGCAGTTCCTAAGTCATTTTCCAGCTTCTTATGCCAGATTCATCAAATTCTGTATAAATCCCTTCTGACATGATCTTGACACAGAGTTTACAACTTGGGACTGTGGCTTAGTGGTTAGCCTGTGAGCTTACATGTACATATCCTACATGTACTTCAATGTACCGTTCACAGGATCAAATCCAACCGTTGACCCTCAGGTATATGAGTGAGTCACGAGATGCGGCTCCAGAAAATCACAGGGGTGGTTTTTACTGTACGAGGTTTCCCTTGGTTTTCCACCGTAATTATGCAAGGAAAAGTGTGAAGTGGACAATCCGTTGTCATATAAGTGAAATACTCTTGAGTATGATGTTAAACTCCGATCAAACAAATTAAGAAAATCCAGGTAACCTACTGTATTTATAAGCAAGGAGCAGTGTGAAATTATCTATCCGCCCTCATAAGTGAAATACCCTTGAGTATGATGTAATCTCCGATCAAACAAATTAACAAAATCCAGGTAACCTACTGTATTTATAAGCAAGGAGCAGTGTGAAATTATCTATCCGTCCTCATATAAGTGAAATAGCCTTAAGAACGAAGTTAAACCCTAATCAAACAAACAAAGACAGTCCGTTTAAAGGGGCATCATGTTGCCCAGGTGCTGTTTGTTTGGTAACCAGGAATCCTAGGCTGGTTTCCTTCACTCGATAGGCTGGCGCATCATCATATACATGTAGGTGAAATAAGATGCAACCTAAACCCCAATCAAACTAACAGACAATTAAAAATCAGTTAAGGGCACACCGGTTTTTGCTCAACCTCATGTTCCTGTAACAGAAATACCCTTGGGTATGCTTTCATAACATTTTAGCTTCACTAAAGTCAAATACTAGTAAAACATATTTCTGGGTAATAAATTTTAATCCTTTCCAACAATATTGTTCGTTTAATCATTCTCAACCATTCTGTCTGGATACACATGCGATACAAGTTGATTTTTTTGCAATTTAAAAGCATTAAAAAAATATTCCTCTTCATTTCATCCCATAAAATTTTCTCTTCTGAAACTGTACAAGCATGACTTGGAAACTTTTTTAGGTTTTAAGTTTTTCTGTTCTTAGATACACTTTTATCCCATTTCCAGATTTCAGCATTTTTTTTGCTTCCTTTCATTTCTTACCAACAGTTTTCTATAAAAAGAACATGACAAATTTTGCTTTGACAGTTTGCACCACCTCAAATGTTTCAGCTTCCTGTTGCTCTCAGAGCTAAGGGGCAACATGAAGCCGATCTGTTTGTAACGTCTTTTTATTGTGTCCTGTATTTGTCCTTGGTGTTTTGGGGTTTTTTTGCCAGTTGTATCAAGGGTGATTTCCTTCACCCATTACGCTGACAAGCCGTCATTTGAAAAATACCCTAAAGAACTGCGTTAAACCCTGATTAAAGAAACAACAAAATAAATTCTGATGTAGGGAAACGGTTCTGTAGGTCAGTCTATATGAATCTTGTGAAACTGGAAATGATTACTAAAGCACACTAATTAGATTAAGCCATTAGAACCAATTGTTTCACTCTAAGTCAGTAAAATGGTATACACCTAGAAGCATAACAGAAAGCTCTATTTGCTCGTTTGGCTGTCCAGTATTTAAAATGGAATCTGTGTGGGCTCTGTAGCCCACAGGCATACTATTTTAAATACACGTGGGCCAAACTTGATCGGATCATGCAGTTTATTTTCAGTTTTTGCAATTTAAGCTAAAAAGGATTGTTTGTTCGATTATTTGCTAAGCCTGAAGCCCTGTATTAACTCAGTTATGGCTGTATGTGCGTACTTTATGTCAGTGCTATATGTGCATACTTTATGTCAGTGCTATATGTGCATACTTTATGTCAGTGCTATATGTGCGTACTTTATGTCAGTGCTATATGTGCGTACTTTATGTCAGTGCTATATGTGTGTACCTGATGTCAGTGCTATAAGTGTGTTTTTATAACACACTCACTTAACACAAACTGCTACCTGAAACAATAAACAATGATGTAGTCTTATACATGTACATGTACAGGGTTGTGCTTTTGGGTCAAACCGACCAGACACTGTCTTCTTATGATTTACATGTATATGGCTCCGGCAATCGCAGGGATGGTTTTTAGGAGGTTTCCTCCCAGTTTTCCACCATAATGAGGCAAGGAACAGTGTGAAGTGGACATTCGTCGTCATATAAGTGAAATACCCTTGAATACGACGTTAAACTCCAATCAAACAAACAAACAATCTTATGATTTATATAATTTCATTTAAAGAGGACCAATTTGTAGAATTATACTTCCATGTACCGGTCATTAAAGTTTCTACTCTGAGGTACATGTATACTCAGAGTTCCTCGTGTACAAGGGAGGAGGCAATCACAGGGGTGGTTTTTATGAGGTTTCCTCACAGTTTTCCATCATAATAAGGCAGAGACTTGTGAAGTGGACAATCTGATGTCAAGCCCTAATCAAAGAAATAATCCAAACAATTCGCCAGGGACATTTTATCTTTCAACTTTGTCCGGAAGTTTTAAGAAGAAACTCGGATTCCCTGTCATTAAATGTTCAAGGATAGAAACTATTGCAAACAGTCGCATGCTGTTTATGGTTTAGAGTCGTTTAAAGTCAGCCTTATTTTAGATTTCCAATCAATTTGAAAATTTAATGAGTGGTTGGATCATGACAAAGCCGTAACTAAAAGAATGATAGGCCGACCAAAATAATATATTTGTTTCGGGTAACAAGAATATAAAAAAGTAGGTTGGTAGGCATTATTTTTGT
>JAQQZZ010082777.1:0-19037 GCA_030265115.1 Mopalia vespertina
CATTGAATTATCCCAATTTTTTGTCCATGATGGCTCTGTGAACAGAATGAATTTTTGTCTTACAGATAACTCGATTCATTTCGTGCTTGTCCAATTCTTGATTTCCATACCTTTTTTAAGAACCATTTGGATAATGCAGATCAAGATTACATTCCGTTTATCTGTGGCAGGTGGTTGGAGGGAGCTTCCTGTTGCCCTGGTGCTCTCGGAGCTAAAGGCGAACAGGAAGCCGATCTATTTTGTGGTGTCCGTATTACATCCTGTTATTGTCCTGTATTTGTCCCATCTTGTCTTTGTTTGTTGCCAGTGGTGTTGAGGGCAGTTTCCTTCACCCATTGAGCTGGCACGTCGTCATATAAGTGACATACCCTTGAGTACAATGTTAAACCCCAATCAAACAATCCGTTTATCTGTGCGCATTGGATGAATATGTAATCCTACGTTTCATGGTTTCTGATTTCAAGATGGGTTTTTTAAGATTTTTGTGAGACAGTGTTCTAACTTTTGGTGGGCAATTAAATTTGGCCAGAGTACAGATTTTGATTATCTACAAAGTATGCAGTAAAACCACAATCAATCAATCGTTGTTCTTCCTGTATGTTAACCAGAGTTGATGCTCTTACAAATATATAATCATTATTCATTAATTTCAAGGCTATTCTTATTGCCATATCTTTATTGTTGAAAGGAGGAACACTTCATTTATGTTCGGTTGTTAGTCATGTAGGTCAGCCCATTTTTTTTATATAAATTCATTAATTTAATGGATATATAGTGTTCCAGATGTTTATCCTCAGATTTCGTTTATGAGAAGGGGGGCCTAATGATTAACTTGTTCAACTACCGCTCCTCTTCTGGTTACCTCTCACAGGTTTGAGGGCCTGCGGCTTAGTGCTTAACGACTGTGCTTACTAACCCTACTTCAATGTACGGTTCACAGGATCGGGGCCATCCGTCGACCATCCGGTATATGAGTGAGTCACACAGTGTGGTGGGGGTGGTTTTTACAAGGTTTCCTGTCGGTTTTCCAACGTAATTAGGCAAGGAACAGTGTGAAGTGGACAATCTGTCATATAAATGAAATGCCCTTGAGTATGATGTTAAACACCAAACAAACAAACAGGTTTGAGTCTTTCAGTTGACCCCAGGTATAGGAGCGGGAACTTTTGGGGGATGGTTTCCACATTTTTTTCTACTTTATATTTAAGTAAGGCAGAGCAATAAGAGGAAAATTCGTCATAATATAAGTGAAATACCCTCGAGTACAACCCTTAAACCCCAATTAAACAAATGTATATGAGAAAGTTTAAACTTTTAACCTGCAAGATCTTATTCATGAAGACCTCATAGGAAACCTGTAGACATGTAAGCCCTAAGGGTAAACTGGTCTGATATGAACCTGAGAAACACAGACAGCAGTTTTATTACCTGTCTGACAATAGAATCATGTTCCTCCTAAACCTGATTAACCACTGCCTTTAACTCTCTTTACAGACGACAAATTATTTGACTTGCCCAATACAAGTATGATATGGGTTAAAAATAAATGTTAATGTTATAAAAATACTTATAACCCTGCTGCAAAGAAATCAAGGGTAGTTCTGCAGGGCATTATTTCTTTGGAATGTGGTAACCTTATAGCTCAAAGGGTGGGTTATATGTGCCAATTTGGAACCAATCTGGAGAATTGTTCATAATTTTTAAACTAAAGTTTATGTTTTAATCCGGTACTATTAAGAGACATGGTGCCTTTAGCTATTTTTACATTTCTAGCACATACCTATTTGCATAGTGCAGTCATATAGGTCAAAGGATAGTACATGTATGTGCATATTCTCTGGTACTCTCGGAGATAAGGCCCATCTGTTTGGGATATCTTCATATAATGTATTGTGATTGTCCTGTCTTTTCAGCGTTTATTCAAAGTGACCGAGTTGTTTCCTTCATCCATTGGGCTGGCATGCTTTCATATATGTACATGTATGAAATAACTTATGTATTAATTTCAAATAAAACATACTTCAAATGTGCCATCCCTTCTGTGCAAGTGATCTGTTTTGTTACCGGTATTGGTAATGAGGGAAATGTAAGAAAAAAGGTAATTTCATGGATATTAAGTTGAAAATTCTATATATTTATCATGACTCGTTCATTCAAAAAAGCAGTATTATTTAAAATAATATATGGCAAATAATACATGAACATGCATAACAGGTGTTGAAATTAATTTGAATATTGACAAATAAATTATTGAAGGAGGTGGACAAAAACAATGTATAAAACAGCACTTACACAATGTACACATGAGAATCAAGCACAATTTATCTTATAACTGGTAAAACCGTGATTTGTTAAGTGTTTTTGGCCGCATGAACATGGAATACTAGAGATCTAACCTAATCTTAACATAACTCCACACTTAACAAACTTAATATATGTTGATGTACATAGCACACTTTAAGCACAACTCCTCCACTAAGCATCAAGGCCTGTATATATTCTGAATATACATATTACCAGACAAACAATAAATAACTAATGATATCAAATAAACAAAACTAGGGGGGGGTGGGGGGAATGTAACAAAAAAGAATTCCCTGTACATAAATTGGTACATGTGTGTCGTTATATGCAATTTTATGCAAGTTGTAAATTATTTTTTTGAGTATATTGGTAAAAAACATGCCAAGAAAAATGACTAAAACTGATTGTCAAGCTGACTTTGGTCCCAAAATAAAAAAAAAAATACTAAGGTTTCAAATAAATTAAAATGTAAAATGTTGGAATACTGCCATTCAAATCACATGAGACCTTAATATATACATGGACTATAGCAGACATTAAAAAACATCACATAACTGAATATTGTCCTCCGGTTTGACTTCTTGACTACTGCTGAAATCTAGCCGAAAATGAACACATCCAAGCTATCATGAAATTATGACATCGTAGCAATAGCCTGAGTTGATAAAAAAAAATGTAATCCTGCTTATCGGATTCCATCTGGCAGTGCCTATGCACTTTTCAGCCCCAAAACAGTTCTTTTCACCTGTCTATAATCGGCCAACTATGTCCTTGGTATTTTTGTATTTTGTGAACCTTTTCTTTGGTAATCACAGGCCTGCAACTGCCTTGTTCTGTTTTGGTAGCTACATGTATGTTCACAGCATGCCTACATGTACAACACGATGCTAAGGTGTGGCTCTGTCCCAATACCTGCATTGCTTCTCTTGATTATTTTGTTAAACGTTTCTTGAGCCAAGATTCATGAAGTGGAAGAGTTTTAAAAAAAATGTATAAGACATAAATGGATTAGAATGTCTTATTCATTCCAGTCCTGATGGAGGTTTTACCCCTGCTCTCGGACTCGGTGTCGCACTTTTAGCTTCATAAAAGACTGTCGATATTTTTGGAGTAGTTTGCAGAAATGACCCTGTACACCCTTATGTTATGATAAATCCAATCCCACACGCTGAATCTATCAACCCGGTTTTGACATGGGCATTGCGACAACAAACTTTTTGAAAACAATGTTGTAAATATTTTGCAAAATGATTGCTTTACTAGAGCGTTTATCAAAATTGATTCTCTTTGACGTTTACAATCACTAAATTCCATGATGAAATTTTAGTTTTGACCAACAGTGATAAAATAATCATAAATAAGTTCAGTCATTATCTGTGGACAGTTGTATAAGCCGTTTGTTGAACCATTCATTTTCTTTGTTCATCTCAAAGCGTTCAGTGAACTCTGCCAGTTGTCGGTAGCGCTCCTCAATGTCAAACTGACAGGAAAGATGGAGTTTCCGTAAGCACACAGGACACAAATATAGAGGGCGCTCATCAGCTTCCTTCAGGTGGTTGGATCCATTCATTAAACACTCGTAATAAATACAGTGCTTCATCCCAAACATGTGACATACTTCATGACACATCACTTTACAGGATCGCACCAGTAACTGGTTCAGGCCTTCTCTGGAAGAAAACAAACACCAGAATTATTTATCAGTTTGAATTTGGCATTTCAGATAGGGTATTTAGACGAACCAACACCTAATAGATCAAAACATTATTAACTTTTTAATTGAATAAAGAAAACGTCCTTATCATGTTGAAAGTCCAAAGTTCATTTATTCCCCTTTTAGCAAATAAATGTTCCTTGTGTTCTAGGAACCAGGAGACACTCTCAAAACATCTTCTATGATATTTTTAAGCCTATAGTTTAGCCGGGCGATATTTATTTATTGTGTGATATTTTGTGAAACGAGCCCCAGGGCAATTTCATCTAATGAGTCTGATGATTGTGCTAAACCCTTTTGCCTCTTTGTGTTTTTGTAGGTACATGTAGTAAGGTTGGAATTTCTTGTTGCCGTGGTGCTCTCCGAGCTAAGGAGCAGCACAAAGCCGATGTCTTTGGATTGGGTCCTGTGTAAGCCCTGTCTTGTCTTGTTGCCAGTGGCACGAAGGGTGGCTTTCTTTCCCCATTGGGCTAGTGCACTATCAGATGAGTGGAAAAATCTTAAGTATAGTGTAAAACACCAACCAAACCAACTTTATCCTTTTCTTTTTATATATTCATATATATTTTTGACTCCAATCTCCTATAAATGTACAGAGCTGAATACTGTGTAGCTCTTTAAATGGGAACTTTCTCCTGTACAGGGTAAATAGTATGAGTTTTATATCGTCCAACTGATGATTGTCTTGTTCAAGTGGTTCATAGCATACATTAGAGCTACACCATAGCTCAGTCATTGCCAGGTGTGTTGAACTGCTGAACCCCTACAATGTATTGTTAACTTATTAGAAACTGCCTTTTGTCCCAAGTTGTATTAGTTGTCCGGGGACTGCTGAGATTGCAGGTTGTTTTTTATGAGTTTTTTTCTTTGCTCGGTTTCCCGTCACTTTACCACCACCACTGCAAAGTCATCATATAAGTGAAATACCCTTAAGTATGACATTGAAGACCAATAACACACCGTATACAAACACTTTTGAACAACTGTTTTAATATTATAAAAGGCCCCAGGGAAAGAAACACTGCATTGCTGGGACCCTTTTAAAACACTACATATTACCAAAAATGTTATCTTGTGTATTTGATTTTTGCTCCTTAGACTTGAGAGGGCTCCCTTTGTAACTATTTAATAGTAAAGCATTCTTTACATTTTCCATTGCACAGTCTGAGTGGAAGCTACTTTCTACTCTTAATATACTGTGAAAAACAACACTTACAGCATTGAAAACAGAAGAAGTAATTAAAACTGACTTTACATTAACCCAGGCTTACTGATATACATGTATAAAATATAAGATCTGTTGTACATGTAATGTTACTCCATTTTTTATCATGTCTTGCAGTCCGGTAAATTAAAGTTTGTAGTGTGAGAAAGTTTAATTTCCAGTGTCTAGACAGATTTAATCAGGAGTAAATCACTAATTAACACTTGTAAATATGTTATTATAACACTTTGTGAATTCTCTGATTCTTTAATTGGTGTACAGTAGGTGTATATATACTGTGTGAATGTTTGTTTAAAAGATTAATGACTCTGTGGCCTGTGTATTTCCATGTGAATCTTGATTAGGTTACTGGGTTATATGAGGCTTTATTCATGTAGTTGAATGGATTTTTTAAAACTGAAAATTTACTTAATTTCTTCTTTATTTACATAAATAGAGTATACTGCAAAGTGAAGATTATATATCATATAGCTCCAGTGGATGGAGGAATTAATGACTCCTAAGACATGAAGCTATATCACCTGTATATAATTAATAACCAGGAGTAGCTTTTAGATTTATAAATATTTCAGAGTTCAGTAAAATAATTTTAAAAAAGAATGTTAGAAGAGGGATATTTTTTGCATGCATTTGTAATTTTAACACAGACCTGTGAAAAGGCATTGAGGACGACGTCTTTGTTTTTTATTCAAGTTTAACATAAGCACACAGCCATTCAGCACATTTATGCAATCTTAAGTATTCGTTTTAGTTCGTTTAAAACTATTTTTGGCATCAAATATTCGGTATTTAGACATTAAATATCTAAAAATACTTTATGCAATTGAAGTCCTTCTTAGAGCTTGCCTATCTCTTCAGCAGTACGTTTACATTATAACCTGATAGATAAAGATATAACCTGATACCTATCACTGTGGCCTAAGACTGTAACCTAACAAACACAGGTAACATACATATGACCTATTCCAAATTTGGTTCAATTAAAGCTAGCTAACATGGTAAGTAATGAAAGCTGTTACAAATAAATCAATTCTGTAATCGGATACTTCTTGATTTGTGTTGTGAGGATGGTTCGATATTCTTCCATATGAATAATAATACCCCCAGATTTATGAGGTCACATGTTGTAAGCCTTCCAACTATTAACAGAAGGTTCCAGGTAGATTCGCTATTAAAGTTTGCAGGAAAAGTAAGGTTTCTAAAATAGTAAGCACTTAGTGTGGCTATTTACTGTCAAAGCGATGGAGGAACATTAATTTTCCATCAGAGCATTTGTATAAAACACTTCATACTATGGTTTTGTTGTCATTCAATCTTTAGAAGTCCACCGCCACTATACCCTCGAGCATAACAAACACCAATCAATCTATCGAAACAACATTTGAGTGTTTTGGGTTTTCCTGAGCTGTGGGGTTATATTGAAATCAATGCATTATGATTTACACACTGATTACACCATGGTTAATTTGATGTGATGCTTGTGTTGCATCTTGAGATCGTTTCTTGTCCGTTACATTGGGCAAAGTTTGCTTTACCTACTAGGGGGAGGAGGGAATCCATTTCATTCATGCATAGAATAAATGTACCACTAGTAAAGGGTTTATGGGGCGACCTGAAGCCAATGCTGAGTGTCTTGACAATATTCCAGCAATTATGGAGATAACGCTTAGTGGTTAGCATGTCGGCATACTTATCCTACTTCATGTTACCATTAATGGGTTCTAGTCTGTCTGTTGACCATCAGGTACTAGATGAGGGAATCCCATGAAGTGGTTCAGGAAATTATATGGGTGGTTTTTACTAGATTTCCTCTCAGCTTTCCACCATCTTTAAGCAAGAAACAAGGTGAAATGGACAATTTGTCGTCATAAGTGAAATATGACATTAAACCCCAATCAAACAAACCTCAAGAAAAATCTGCAGGGGGCTAAACACTTTATTGAAATTAACTCAAATAAAAACATACCTGTCTACTTTGACTTGTGTTGTTTTTTGCTCTCCAAATGTTGACAGATACCGAGCCAATGAATAGACACCGCAGCGTTTGATTAAATTAGCCAGTCCAAATACAAAGTTCCAGCTGTCTCGGGGATACATATCACACATTGTAATTCCCGCTAAACAGAAGGCATCTGGCGGCAAGCGAGATTCCAGTTTCTTTAAAATGACACCAGCGTCAACTTGTAGCGTACCTGAGTAATGATTGTTCCGATAAGGTATCTCAGATTTTAGGGTCACCTTTTTTAGAAGTTTCACAGGCATTCCAAAAAATGCTGTTGCGTATCTCTTTAAAAGTTTCAAAATTTCACTCGGCACTGGTTCTTCATAAAACATAATAGGTAAAAGGTAAATTTTTTTCCTAGGATAATCTGGTATATTTTTCTGAATTCTTAAAAATTCACTGAATGTCTGACCAGGTTCGTTGTGAAATGACATCCAATCACAGACACTTGGGGGTATCTTGGCTTGAAACAAAGCTGGATCTACAATTAACAAAAGAAATTTTATAAAGTAATAGTCTTATCACAGAATAACGATAAATTTTATCTGTAGTTATTTTTTCAAAAATGAGGTTTTATGGCGAACTAATTTATTAAATTTAATTTATTTCACTCATTTGACAGTGTGCAAGCCTAATGGGTGAAGGAAATCACCCTTATGTCAACGGCAATAAGCAAAGACAAGACCGGACAATCACAAGACTCCATAAAAAGACGTCACAAACACATTGGCATCTTGTTGCCCCCCTAGCTCTGAGAGCACCTGGGCAGTATGAAACTCCCTCCCAACTGCCGCTTCAAAAATGATGCTTATTCTTTTAACATAACATAGTATTGATAAAAAAAAACAACAGTACAATAGTTATTATTCTCTTTAAAAAAGACCACAAAAATTTGACAAATGTGACATAGGAGGCCAGTGTAAAACTAGCTAGTCTGGACTTGTTTAATGCTGTAGTTCTGCATTCATTAAAAACCCACAGTTGTTTCATCAACAACTTCATAAAAAATCAAATTAAAAAAATATATTTATTTGAAAGTCCAAAGGTAGATGCAATTTTAAAAATGCAGTGATTGTTGAATTTAACAAATGTTTTTCTTTAAATACTAAATTTTAAAAAATGTACCGGTACTTTAAATTTGAAGAACTATAGCAGTACACAAGTGTATTTTGTCTTGTCATTTTGAGTGCATTATGTTGACTCCACTGGATTGGTGTCTAGTATTTGTGTGGTAGTGATATCAATGTAAATACTTCAGCTAATAAAAACAAACATTTAGTGCCACTATTTATTTTATCCATTATAAACACAGACATGTATAAACCAAAACTTCTCTAATATTTACATAAGTCTATATCTCTAAACCTGTTTAGTGTTTACATTCTCTGAACATGAGCTGTAGGAGAAATGGTATAGATTGTGATAAACAGTGGGTGTCATCGCATGAAAAATTAGGACTAATGTGATTTACTTATTTAAATGAATTTTTAAAACAGATTTTAAGTGGCTGACGTTGGAATGCTCACCTCATTGACACAATATTTCATCACATTGGGCCAGCAGTTGTTGAAAAATCACTAGCTTTTAAAAGACATTTTTAATTTATACGACAAAAATTTAACTTATGGACAAATTCCCTGGAAAACCGAGAGGAAACCTCGTAAAAAACACCCCCATGATTTCCAGAGCCACATCGTGTGACTCACTCATATACCTGATGATCGACAGACAGACTCAATCCCATGAATGGTAAATCGAAGTAGAATTAGTAAGCGCACACACTACCACTATAAGCCACAGTCACTGGCATTAAAAATAGTAAAATTTAATAAGATGCAAGTACATGGCATGTTTTAAAGGATAACAATGTATTGTAGTGTCCTATTCAGTAAGGTACCTCATAAGTACCACTCAAACACGACCTTTTAACATAGCAGTATACAAATACCTACCTGGAGAGACTGCCTCCAGAAGTTCATGGAAAAACTGAGGATCTTTTTGAGAATAAACATCTTTGTGTTTCAATAAATATAACCTCTCCTCATCAATAGAATCCCCTTCCTTTATCTATAACCAGATGTAAGAAATACAAGATAAGCAATAAATTTTTTGTTTGTATTTTATAGGGGCTTGTTTCTTTGTTTGCTTTTTTAGGGGGTGGGGGATTCATGTATCCCAAAAGTTCATTTTATTGAAAAAAATCCTATCACCTCTACAAAAATTTATGTTACCCTGTATAATTTAGTCTTTAATCCATTTGTTGCTGAGTGCTGAGTCACTTGAACAGAACATAAGTTTGTCCTGTCATTTAACTAGTACATAGTTGGGTTAACAGCTGTAATTTCATATGATGACCATTGTGGATGTATAGCCATGCTCCTAATGATCTGCTACAATTATGATAAATGTCACAGTAATTTGTCAAATGTTGTTAGCAGCCATTTAGAGGATAATAGGTGTAGCCCTCAAGAGATGTCAATAATATCCTGCAACGTTCAAACAGGACGTTGATATTGTTTTATCTTTGAAATCAGAACTGCCTGGAGACATTTACTTATCAAACCTGGCATACTACAAATTGTTGTTTCTGTATCTGAAGTTGTCTGATGACATACATAGACTTTTCACTGAGTGGCATTGATCTAAATCAACATTTTTTTTTATAGTTAATGGATAGTTGCCCTTTTGTATTTACTTTTCTACAGTACACATTTGATGAAGTTGGCTTATTTAAACAGGTCTAAAACTTTTCATCTTTAATAATTCATGTATTAGCTTTTCATAACAGTTATTTATTTCTTCCATAATAATTGTTACAAACAGTAAAATGATTACAATACATGTATTGTAAGTACAAATGTACTTTATCAAATTCTGGGTTTGATGTTATTTTTTAATTTATAGGTATGGTATAACCCAGTCTACTGAATTAGGGAGGTATTGAAATATGTGGAAAAATGGCTGAGAAAACGTATTTAATTATTAAGATCTATTGTTTTAACTTTTACCAAGTTGTTTAACACAAAATAGTTTTGGGGGGTTTTGTATAAATTTTAATTTAAAGGCCTGGCCCAGACTGCTGCTTTTACATGTTGGTGGGGTTTAAATATGGAGAGAAATGGTTGAGAAAATTAATTCAAGCCAACTACATTTGCAGTGTTGTAAGTTTTATCAAGTACAAGCAGGTAATTTTTTTTTACACAAAACCGATTTTTGGTGTTTTTGTATAAATTTTAATTTATAATAACTTATAGTGGGGTTTAAATAGGGGAAGACATGACTGAGATACCACAGTAACAGTTTTAAGGCAACTTAACATGCATTGTTTCAAGTTTTACGGAATAAGCTATTTTTACCCAAAACTAATTGAAAGCAATATGTCAACTTGTGTGTTTGTTGATGACATTGTGAACAGTTTAGATAACTGAAACCATCATATGCAGGCTACTGAACAGCAATACAGCTTGACACGATTCTTCAATCCAGTAGATCCCTGTTTGTATTTTAGGTTTACCTTTTTTTTAGATTTTTTTATTAGTTTATAAAGAATAGATCTATTCTTAAAATGATTTATTTTTAGAAGTTTTACCTTTACTGCGGTGCTGGACCAACCAGTGGATACCTGGGACGATTAGTGTCAAGCAGGTAACCTTTTATGGAATTAAAGTAATTAGGATAGGTAAACAGGACAGGTAGCTGACAGGTACAAATGAAAGGATAGTCTCAAATAGGTAAAAAAAAAAAAGGAGAGAGCTTGTTAAACTAGTCTACGTATAGACACACCTGTAGAATCAATATAGTCATCTATTGGTCAGTATATTTCACAGACTATTGAAGCTGTTGAGGACTAGGCGTGTGGACACAATACACTTCTGTCAGGTATTCTCTGACCGAATTGGACAGCAAATTGATATTGTCATAACCATTCATGCACATGAGGGTTCTGTGTGTAGAGCCCAAAAGGTGACCTAAATGTTTGACATTAATTCCAAGGCTTGCCATGGATTCATTTCAACAATGAGGTGTCCTTGGACTACTTGGGTTGTTAGTTCAGAGTGTTGCAATGCTGTCTTTGCTTAGCGCTTGATGAACACTAATTTTCCAACCGAGCTTAACACTTCACGTTTACAGTCTGTGCTGGAGTCGATTACTCTTGAAATATACTGCCGTCATATAAGTGAAATAAGCAGCGAATCGATCAAAACAAAGTGAAAATAAGATTTTAAAAGTTAACCATTGACCCCCCCCCCCCCCCCCCCCCCCAAATCATTGTTTGAATTTAATCTTTCAGTTAACATCATATATGAAAATTTGTGGTTTGGTTGGTGGGTGGGTGGTAAGTGGTTTTGAGGTTTGCACCCTTGAAACAGGTTTCTGTACTTGTTCAAGCCAAATCGTTCATTCTGCCAAGGCATGTCATGTTTATAGTTCTACTTCAGTCCTATATTGGTTTATTACAATTCATGTATTGCATGCTAGTGGGCGTTTGGCTGGTGCAGGTTGCTGTTGGCCTCATTTTCTTTAACTTGAGGGGGAAGAGACCTTGATTGCACTGCAAATTTCACACTTGATCGTGTTGCAACATGTTTTTGCCATTGACTGTCCTTGTGTAATGCTTGTGTGATTTTCTTTAACCATTACGATCACACTACATTAGCATACAATTTGGAAAATTATTATACATAATTATGACAAAATTAATGTTAAAAAAAATAATTATTAGAAGTGATATTTGACTAGATACAACTCCATAAAATGTGTCTAACAATGAGCATCTCTAAACCATTTAAAAGCACACTTCAATTAACAATATCAACACATTTAAACTTACAAGAAGAAGAATTGTATAGGAGTTGACCTGAAAACCTCAAAGGAGAATTATGAAATAATACAGTGCTAATATCTTTATCAAACTGAGCAGAAAAAATTCAATTCAATTAAGCATTCTACAAACAACATCAAGCAAAGGGCCTGGGGACATCAGCTATGTTGTGTACATGTATCACAGAATAGGGAGCCCCAAGGGTGGGGTTTACACATTAATTAAGGTCACAGGAAACGTTAAGAAAATGACTCATTCAAATTAAGAAAATTTTTAACACTTGATAATTTATCTGTTTAAGAAAGAATTGATTAGATTTAGCAATTACCTGTACAATATATTATAATTTAAACAACTGACATTGTTCCGAGATCATTTGTATAATTTAATTACTCTGATGCCGATAAATCAAAGTAAAATGCCTGAAGATACTTGTCATGGAAATTGTTCACATTAATCTTTCAGACATATGATTATCATGTAGAGTGGTGAAAAATACTAATTTTATTGGTTGGGTGTAGAGAGCTTCCTGTTGCCCTCGGAACTAAGCCGCCGATGTGATGATTGTGGTGTCTTTTTACTGCATATTGTGATTGTCTTGTATGACATTGTCTTGTCAGTGGTTGTTGAGAGTGACTAAGAGGATAGTTACCTCTACCCATTGGGCTAACAGGCTATTAGATGAGTGAAATAATCTTAAGTACAGCCTAAACCCTAATCAAACAACCACAAAAGGTTTGGATTAAGTGATGTTCTTAAGAAAATTTGCTTCAAAAGATGGCATGTTGGGCCTAAAGGTGAAGAAAATAATACTGGTTCTATGCACAAGCAATCAGATCAGCTGTAGGCTAAGCATAATTATAGTGTAAGACAGCAAGATGAATGGAGTTCATGTTGTCCTTTGGCTCAGAGAGAACAACAGCCAGAATTGTAGGGTTAAACAGCAAGAATACAAAAGAACTCAGTTGGAATGTACATTGACCAGTTTCTATAGTTCGTTTTGTATCTACAAAATAACATTCAGGTCTAAACCAAGTTATTTTCTCCCTGTCCATCCCAGTGACATGTCAGGGAGGTGTCTTTGTAACCTTTTGAGGTCTGTTGGGTTAATTTGGGTGTTTGGCCTCCTGTCCCCCTAGTACTCTCTGCTCTAAGGCGCAACAGGCTAGTCAATCTGCTTTTTGGTGTCTTTGTATTGCCTCTTGTGATTGTCTTGTCTTGTCTTGATCTGTTTCCAGAGGCAACAAAGGTGGTTTCCTTAACCCATTGGGCTGGCAAGTTGTCATATGAGTGACATGTGGTAAAAGTGTAGATTAGCAAACAGAAGTTTTACAGCTATCAATAAAAAATATAACATTTACAGCTTGTTTCAACTAGTTAGCTCAATCATTACATTTAATACACACAAGTAAATTTTAAAGCTGTAAATATAAATCGTTCTAGACATCTATTTTTTTTTTCTTTAAGAAGTTGTTTTGTTCTAAAACTTGGGCTATTACTGTTATTGGCTTGATAGTATATTTGTAAAATAAAATGACATTATTATTAGTACATTATTCTACACTAAAAACAGATACTGGACAAGTTCGTATAAGAAATAAAGTTGTCTGTCCAGACTTGAAATAGCCTAGTCAAACCTGTATGTTGAATAACACTACTACTCTACTAGAGACGAACTGACAGTCTGGAAATTTCTAAAGAATAAAAAAAAACCTATCCAGCTAATTGATTTAAAAGCTGTAAATCTCCACTGTCATGTTACTACATGATAAATGCTGTTTGAAAATGTTGACCATTCAAGCGTATCAAAATGACACCCGTTTACTATAGTCTGTCAACACAAACATTGATGTAACTGCTTATTGGATTAACTGTTAACAGTCTCGTGTTAACGGAGCTGTCAACGGTAGCATGTGTTTAGGTAATAGGTTTAAAAGAGTGAAAAGGGCAATCATTCACAACAAAGAGTATATTAGGCCTACTGTTAAGCTATAACTACATGACCATGCCAAAGAACTGACTAATCTGTATAAGTAGCCTGTCTATTTTTCAAAATGCTGATGTTACAGAATTATGACAGCTTATATTATGAATTTATGATAGAAGTAGTAATTGATGATCCACTCTGTTATTTCAGTGGCTGTTTGTTGGAAAATGAACTTAGATTAAATTGTGTAAATATTATGTGCAAAGACAAGTGTGTTGAAATTTGAAATAAATAATAAACTGAAAAAGCAACATTTATATGGAGGTATATCAATGTAAAATTTAACTTCGTATATTGTGACAGTATAACATAATAATTTAACAAAATAAAGACAGTAAATATATTTACTATGAGCTTGCCCAGCCTACTGGTTTGGTACCTATATAGTGTGATACGGTAGCTACACCACGCTGTTCGTCTTACCTCAATGGGTTTTCTTTTCTGTAAGCCAACGGCTTCAATGAGGCGGTCATTAAACCCATACACATCCGACACTGCCATTCTGACAGCTAACACTGATCCTGCTCCCGTATCTTGAATCTATAAATATTAAGTCAGTATTCGTGTGGCTAATTCACCTCTAGTGTTTGACAGTTTAGAGCGTTAAGCTAGACTAGGTCACCCAGCTGACTGTCAAATTCAACTGGATTGACCCACTGCTGTGCCTAACATACAATCACTGAGCTAACCACTTTTGTTACCGTATTTATTCGGTGGCTCGGAGTGAAAAGAGAAGAAAAAAAGACCTGTCTTTTGTAAAACGGGTTTGGCAAACTGTATACGTGAACTGGGGAATGCCTTAGCGATGACAGTACACTCGTTTATTAAAGGCTAGAGCAGAGGATACACTCCTCAGAACTCTTCCGGTGCTAATTTTGACAGTTCTAAAACGTCAGGGGCGACAACTCTTACTTTCAGAATAAAGGTCTTTATAGGAAATTGTTCAAATTAACTTCACGTCTAGAAGTGTGTACGGTATTTATAAGTTTCCTGATGTATTGCAATCTATTAATTTATGTGGTCTCAATATTAGTATGCATGTTGTTCGTTTGCTTTGTGCGTAACGCTTGGATATAGATTTCGGATGCATACGACATTACAATGCTATCCGCCAAGAGCATCCTCAACAGCAGCACAATATATAGGGCTAATTCCTCCGTCTTAGGAATTAGCTCTATACATTATGCTACCTCAACAGTAGTTGGGCTAGCCATGGTAGGCCTAACCGTAGCTCACTCCATTCGTTACCTGTATGCTTACGTATTGACTATGAATGGAATAGAGGTACTGGGACTAGACTACATATATATCCGTATATATATAAGCCTAAGTTTTTAAATCCATATTTGGGGCATCTTTTTATGAAAGGGTAACTTCAAGAACTTGTCGCGCGAATTTATGTTATATATCTCCAAACATATTGAAGCTTTTCAAATAACTGCAGACATAATAATTATTTTTAGAATCATAATCCCGTACAATATTTTCTCTCACAAAAATTTTCCGACAACATACACCCGGATCCCCAATATTGTGTTTAATACCAAATATCATGTTAAATGGCAATTTGGGTAATGTGGTTGTGATTCTACCTGCCCGATGCTACTGGGTTGGCCTACAAATCAATATCTTTCCAGAAAAAAGAACGGAAAGTCACTGGACGTGTCCTTAAAGCTTCCCGCCAACTGTCCCCTTCATATGGGCCTTGGAGAAACATCTGAGAACATGACAAAGCTCTTTTTAAGTCCGCTTGTATGTTCCAGAGTTTTTGCACATCAAATCCATTTGACCAGCTGGAGGTTCTATGTGTATGCTACAAATATGTAACTCCAGGTAAATCCATTAATATAGGCCTAGCCCAGTGCCCACTCTCCCACCAATGTCAGAACAACTTTACTGGAACACGGAAAGTCGAGAATTTAAGGCATGTCGTGTGTAAATAAAATCTTTACGGTTGAACACGCTTGCCTGCCTGGGAGAGATAGTTGTTCAAACAGTACTGAAGATTCTTCTACAGATGGGGTGGTAACCGAAATGAGTGAAGCAAACGACAAGATAATCATACTGTGTAAGGAGACCAAAGTTTGCCAGTAGACAACCACAAGGAATCGTAAGCCTACATGAGTTTTTAAGTAACGTCTTACCTTCCCCATATTCTTGTTGGCATTTGATATGTCTGATACCAGACATATCAAATGGGAAAGGTAAGACATTATTTAGACCTACCATTGACTCCCCTGAGAAATCCTGGTCATATAAGCTACCACCAACCTGTACTGTTTGTTTAATTGGATTTTAACACCTAGATTAAGGTTATTTCACTCACGACTGTGTGCCAGCTGTATGGGTGTAGGAAACAACCCCCAACACCACTTGTAACAAACAAAAACATCACCGGACAATACAAAGACCTCACAAACATATCTGCTTCCTGTTCCTCTTTTCAAGCAAGAAACAAAAGTTGAATGTTATCTTTTTGGCCACATTACCAGGTGGCAGATATTGCTTTGGTCTATCATCCAAGGAGCTCTTATACCTGAAAATTATTGTTTCATTAGGATTTAGCGCCATCTTTTGCACTTTGCCATAACAAAGGGTGAAGGAAACCACCCTCTACTCCATTGGCAGGACAATCAGTAGATGTAAAACAAAGGTGGAAATACAGATCAGCTTTGTGCTGCTCCATATCTCCAAGAAGTCTATTAATGGATAAAGAAGGAAAATAACACAAAGTTTCAAAATTAAGTGTTCTCTGATCATTTTATTTGTATAGACTTGAACAAATTTTATTTACAATAACATACACAGTAACAGAGGCCATGGGATAAGAACAATGCTGTATGACCTAAATAAACCCAGCATGTATGTACTCCAAGGTAAATAGTAAAAACTACCACGAAGGCCAATAAGCCATACAGTATTTGATTACTGTTAGGTGACAATCAGATAGCATTGTTTACTTTTTCTAAGTGGTAATCCAGAATTTCCACGAAACCACTGGTTTGTTTGATTGGCGTTTATGCCATACTTAAGATTATTTCACTCTTATGTCCGCCTCATGGGTGAAGGACACCACTGGCAACAAACAGAGACAGGATAATCACTGGATGTAATACAAAGACCTCACAAACTGATCGGCTTCATGTTGCCCCTAAGAGCAACGGGTCAATGGAAACTATTAGAGTAATACAACCAGCATCATTCTGTAAGACACTCTCGGTTGAACAGATCAACACAATACTGTATATGACTTCAGCTGTAGACCTACAACACATCTGTAACTCTGAAGACAAAGTTAAATGTTTGACAGGATATGACACAGCCTGTCATTTTTGGGGTATATTTTCAGTAAAATTGCCCTGCACTGGTATTTTTTTAGAACATTTTCTGCAAAAATATTGCTTTCCACACAGGTGGAATTTAACAGGAGTAATACAACAAGCAGCTTGTTGAAGAGAGCTTCCTGGTACTCTGAGAGTTTACTTGGCTAATGAAAGCTTCAATCTGATTGGGTGGGATAAAGAGACGTCACTCGTAGTCTACAGTTAATTCAGGTTCCTTTGTCTGAGGGAATGGTAGGAATTGAAGAGAGGCTTGTTATGATATTCTGTTCTGCTTTACCACGGGGAAGATGAAGGACAATAAGAAATGGAGCTATTGTGGTCCTCTGCTTTGTGTCGTGTGATAGTCCAATTTTATCATTGCTTGTTACATGTACCAGAGATATTGAAGGTGGTTTCTTTCACAAACTGTGTTACCAGGCCATCACATGAGTGAAATAACTTTGAACACAGTACCAAACACCAGTCAAAATAAACATGTGCCAACTGAACCTTCATGTTTATTCAAATCACTCATATGGCAATGTTGTGTTTGTTTGATGAAGTTATTTCACCCCTATCAAGCTGAACACCGCGTTACCAACAACAACAGGACCATCAAAAGATGTAGAACAAAGACACCTACACTGACAGATTTTGTCTTGCCCCTTAGCTTTGAAACCATAAGGGGAACAGCAAATTTCCTTTAACCACCTGTTAAACTGTACTGCCTCAATTCAATAAAGGTACCAAAGACACCACTTTGACTCGATTGAATATAAGTACTCCTGTAGGTACATGTATGCTACAGCGAGGAAGAAATACCACAAAATCTCAAATTACAGTATACTGTTTCAGATTGAATATTTAAAACAGACTAATTCATTAGTGTTTTTTTGCCATGTTCTCCAACAACATACTTTTTATCACAAGATATCAACTGGATTACAGATCAGCTCGTTGTTTTTACTTTCTTCCTTTCAGCTTTTCCTTTTTCTATTCGTTTTCTTTTCTCTCTTTCTACTTCATCAGGATCCTGCATTAACAAGAGAACAAAACGATCAAATCCATTATTTTAAAACGTAAACTACATCCATTTATAAACTTTGAACTGGATTAAATGAACATGTAAGCTAAGCTCCCTTTTCTACATACATGTACATCTATACATTTTACTATACTAAGCCTCAGAATTCAGATCCCAGGTATTATTAATTAAACAGATTGAATGATTTTGATTCAGATAGATTAGTATACTTTTGCCGGAATAACGTTGTGATTAGGGTATTTTACTTAAATGAAGCCTATATACTCCAAAAGTTCTTAGCCCCACTATTATGATCATATAATTTTAAACCTCCGGATAAAATTATGACAGGGGCTGAAACAAACTGCCCTTAGCCAAAGGGTAGGATAAAAATCAGTAAGAAAATAAACATTTGTTAATCAGAGATAACATTCTCTGAAGATGTTTGTTTGTTTGATTGGGATTTAACGTCGTACTCAAGGGTATTTCACTTATATGACAACGTGCCAGCCCAATGGGCGAGGGAAACCACCACTGGCAACAAACAAAGACAAGACGGGATGGGACAAATACAGGACGCAATACAGACACCACAAACAGATCGGCTTCCTGTTCCCCTTTAGCTCTGAGAGCACC
>JAQQZZ010082788.1:0-19036 GCA_030265115.1 Mopalia vespertina
TTCCACCATAATAAGGCAAGGAGCAGTGTGAAGTGGACAATCCGTCATGATATAAGTGAAATACCCTTGAGTACGATGTTAAACCTCAATCAAACAAACAAACAAATCTTGAAGCTAACAAACTCTGAAAAAGGCAAAAAGAAGCCGATCTATTTTACAATGTCTTTGTTTCTTACCAGTGGTGTCAAGGGTGGTTCTCGTCACTCATTGGGCTGGCATGATGTCAAACGAGTGAAATAACCTCAAGTATGCATTAAATCCCAATCAAACTTTTTATCAGCACAGATCAATAAAGGTAAATCTATTGATAGTAATGATCTTGTTAACAAAAGAGTAGACTTCTGTCTCCAGAACTTCCAACAACATCCATCTATATCTATCAAGTTTGTTTTTCAAAACAAATCATATCATCTGTGTCAATGTATAGATATTAAAGGATAGTGCACTGTTTTGAAAGGTTACCCCTTCATACGGTATCTTCTTCATAAGTATCCCCTATTTTTAAACATTACATTTTTTGTATTGAACCCGGGCTTCCAAGAAAATTATAATGCCCCATGGAAAACGGTTATTCATCACCAAAGGACCTTTGAAAAGTAACTAGTGGGCCCCTTCCTGAAAGCTTCTATATGAAGACTTTTATACCCACAACACGAAATTAATTGTCATTCACTTATTCATGAAAGCACAAATTTAATTTTGTTTGCCTTGCTCAATGTACACCCTCAAGTTTTTTTTTTCTCGTTTAGCGAAGTGGTTCAATGCGTGATTTATTAACTGCTGGTTTTATTTGTTGTATGTAGGTGACATTTAGTGATTTTAATGTGGAGGATCATAGCAGCTGTAGCTATGATTATGTGGAAATCCTTAATGGTGGATCAGCTTCCTCTCCTTCTATTGATAAATATTGTGGTCAATCAACTCCTACATCATTCACATCACAGAGCAACCAGATCCGTATTAACTTCAGAACTGATGCCACTACATCGGCAAGTGGCTTTAGACTTTCCTACAGATTTTCTGCTGAAGGTATGTTATATTTCATATGAGATATGTCTGCAGTATGTATTGTGATAAAGCGAAAATTTGAGGCAGTGCTACTGTAAGCCTTTGTATCTCCGTCCACTAGAGTGCTATCCTCAATCCTGGTGGAGGCAAGCAAAAATTTCTTTCTTTCTTTTAGGGGAAGTAAATTTTGCTTGCCTCTACTTTATTCAATCTAGGGTCCCTGGCTATACATATATATTTCTATTTTCATATATATACGTGTAGTTCAAATCCCGCTGCAAACTAAATTTTCTCTCCCTCCAATTAAATGATTCATATCAATCCTTCCTGCAGTAGAGCCTCTTATATCACTGCGATGTATGAATATGTTTATTGTATCAAAGCTATACCTTAAAGATTTCATTACTCTGTATACAAATATACATGAACTCAAGTGCAACCTTATATCTGTGTCATGTTTCTGTATATGTGCCATATTCCAAAGACCTTGACATCATGAGTGCATACATGTACATGAAAACCAATACAGTCAATTAACCAACTTCACCTTAAGACCAAAACAGTAATATTGCTGACAAAATAATACAAATAAAAAAGAATCAAATGGATGATTCTAACTGCAACATTAACTGACAATATATTCATATATTTTAATTGACTTGACTTGATCTTGGCTTATTAATTAAACTATGAATGTCTGGATAACCTCATCTTGTTTTGTGATAGATCTCAACGTTTCCATACATGTGCCTGTAGGCTGGTTTTTCAAAGGCTATGTTAGACTGTAGCGCACAATGACATACAATACATTTGTGGTATTTCTTACAGAAGCAATTATGAGTATTAAGTTTTCATATTGGCTTCCTTGAACTGATGTGATGATACAATGTTTTTGTACAGAATTTCATTAATATTATAATATGGTTTGTCAGGTTTTTTTTTTGTAAATAAAAAGGTTTTGCATGTAATCAAACATGGCCTGGACTATGTTGTGCTTCATTATAGGTTGCGGTGGACTTTACCATGGAAACCAGGGTTTGATTACCAGTCCAAACTATACGAGCAGCTACCCTCACAATATTGAGTGTGTCTGGACAATCATTGTGCAGAGAGGTTATCATATAGCTCTTGACTTTAACCCACCGTTTGATATAGAAGCACAGAACACCTGTGATTTTGACTATGTCCAGGTAAAGTATATGGTATATTTCTTTTATATAGCCTTGCATATGATTACGTTGTGAATAGAATTATTTCATAGACTCACAGTAGGTAACAATACCTGTAAAGTTCTATAGTATATAGGCAATAAAAAGTGTTATACAAGTACTTACATTGACATGACATGAATTACAGGATTAATTGCTAGATTGGTTTTTAACGTAGTTAATATCCACAGCATAAAACAACCATAAGATAATATGTCTGCTCAGTTAAGTTGTGTGACTGCATTCTGTCTTTACTAAACAGTTCAGGAGCATAACATTTAATTGTTTAGAAACATCTCCTATCTTATGTTAACATTGTCAATACCAATACAAATATACATGTAAAAAACAGCATTTAATAAAAGTCTGATTTGTCTTTATTGCTTAATATATATATAATAATAAATATAATTGTTTCCAGGCCTTTAGTATTTTACCAAACAGTAGCCGTGTTGCCATAGACCGTAAATACTGTGGAAATCAGCTACCACCAAGTCAGGTATCATCTGGAAATCAATTAGCTCTAAAAATGAGAACTGATTCTTCAGGATCAGGATCTGGCTTCTCCGCTAACTGGACCACAGGTAAAATCTCTCGTCTTTATCTATAGTCTATATTTTCTACAGCATCAGGTTTAGTTATGTTAGAAGGTTTTTCTGTTCTCTTGTACTTTTTTGTTTGTTTGAGCCTCTAGGCATGGCTCAGTAGTTATATAGCGTTCAGCCTACTGGTCCTCCTTCCTTCTACCAGTCTCTTAAGAAAATAAAAAGATAAATATTCGAAGAAATCATGTCATGGTGCCTATTGTTTTTTTTTTCTACACTGTACTTGTCATTTCCATCCATGGGGTGTATTTTTTTACTAAAACGACCAACAAATAAGGAAGAATCCTAGTCAGACAATTGAACTCTTCTTGTTTCCAGGTTGTGGAGCGACATTTACAGCTGATACTGGTCTTATATATTCACCTGGGTATCCTGCTAACTATGATAATAACTTGGAGTGTAATTACACCATCATCATCGACCCCCAAAGGTTTCTTCTTCTCACTTTTAATAGCAGGAACTATGATATTGAAAGTAAGAACAATATTATAACACCTCCAATTTTTAATAATGGGAGTCTGGGAAAGTTAGCAAGTGAAGTAATTTAATCATTCCAAATCGGTCCTCTGACCTAACAACATTCAGTATAATGGCGCTTCTAAATAACACATTTGTCCATTGTAATGTTACTAAAAAGGCCATGAATCTGGACCGTTGTGATGTCAGAAGAACGCCTGCAACCTTCACTTTGTTGACGTTCCTAGACTCATTGTTTGCTTTCCCATAGTAAGATTCTTTTTACATGTAGTAAAACACTTAGATACTTTCAGATATGTGACTATACTCAGCTTATTCGTTTGGGTTAGAGCTTTTCATTTACCGATAAAATCCTTGCTTTCGAAATATTTTTCTTGTTACAGAGCCACATCCACTTTCAGTTGTAGGTATGATTTGATAGAATTGTGTTTATTTGGCAAATATTGGCCTATCATTGTTATGTATGTGTTTTGTATTCTCCCTAGGTGCCACAGGATGTAATTATGACTACCTTCAATTTTACTCGGGAACAAATTCCTCCGGTCGCTCTTTAGGGAAATTCTGTGGAACCACCAGTCCACAGCCTCTTAGTTCTCAGGGTTCCATGTTCTTCCAGTTTGTCACAGATTCCAGTCGAGTCGGCACTGGATGGGCAATCTCATATGCCATCTCAGGTAAAACTTGTTACAGTGAAAGGTTCACTGTATTACACTTTGTGTAACATTCACTGGGAACTATATAACACTGTTTATAACTATCACTGTGAACTATATAACACTGTTTATAACTATCACTGGGAACTATATAACACTGTTTATAATTATCACTAGGAACTATATAACACTGTTTATAACTATCACTAGGAACTATATAACACTGTTTATAATTATCACTTGGAACTATATACATGTAACACTGTTTATAATTATCACTTGGAACTATATAACACTGTTTATACTATCACTGGGAACTATATAACACTGTACATAGCTTTCACTGAAAACTATATTACACAGTATATAAGTTTCAGTGGGAACTATATAACACTGTATACAACTTTCACTGGGAACTATATTACTCTGTATATAACATTCACTGGGAACTACATACATGTATCACTGTATAAAACAGCCAATGGAAGCTGTACCTACAAACCTATAAACATTATAAACCTATAAACATTATAAACAGCTACTGAGAACTAAATTGTATAGAGTAAAACAGCAACTATCTTTTGTTGTATCAAAGAGCAACTGGGAACTATCTTTTGTTGTATCAAAGAGTGACTGGGAACTATCTTTTGTTGTATCAAAGAGCGACTGGGAACTATCTTTTGTTGTAACAAAGAGTGACTGGGAACTATCTTTTGTTGTATCAAAGAGTGACTGTGAACTATCTTTTGTTGTAACAAAGAGTGGCTGGGAACTATCTTTTGTTGTATCAAAGAGCGACTGGGAACTATCTTTTATTGTATCAAAGAGCGACTGGGAACTATCTTTTGTTGTATCAAAGAGCAACTGGGAACTATCTTTTGTTGTATCAAAGAGCAACTGGGAACTATCTTTTGTTGTAACAAAGAGTGACTGGGAACTATCTTTTGTTGTAACAAAGAGTGACTGGGAACTATCTTTTGTTGTATCAAAGAGTGACTGGGAACTATCTTTTGTTGTAACAAAGAGTGACTGGGAACCATATTACGTTGTAACAAAGAGTGACTGGGAACTAAATTGCATTGAGTAAAACAGTGACTGGGAACTATATTTCGTTGTATCAAAGAGGGACTGGGGACTATATTTTGTTGTGTTCAACAGCAAACGGGAATAATATCCCATGGAAGAGGCCAGGGGTCACTTTCACAAAATGTTGTATGACACAAAGTTATTGTACGATAAAATTGCATCATGTTATACTTTAGACATAAAAATATCGTTTGAGATGTTATTGTCACAGAACATTAAGTTTAAGCGGCCTCAGATCTGTTAACTAGATTGCACTAAATGGTTACTAGGATTAGTATATTTCATTGTAATTAATCCTTTGTAGATCTTGTGCTGACCATATGTCCTGATTGGAGCTAATAATAAACTAATGATATATCCTAATTAGACAAGAGAGATGACATTTATTAGAATAGATTTGTTATTTTTTTAAAGCTGTGAATTTGGGTTTTGTTTTCAGATTGTGGTGGAGTTTTTACAGATAGTTCTGGGACTATGTCATCTCCTACCCACCCCACTTCTTACCACAATAATATCAACTGTACATACAACATAACAGTTGACGTTAATAAAGTCGTCCAACTTAAGTAAGTCAAAGACTGGATATTGTTCTTATATTGTATGCTTCTTAGCCATGAGCTGCAAGTAATACTGGTATGTCACCCTCAATTATGACATGGAAACTGACTGAAGGCTATTTTATAAAATGATTGAATATGGAATCTATATTAATTGACCAATCACTTACTCTCTATTTGCATTTTATCCAGCACAGCAGCTTTTATAATGATATATCTACAATTTGTTTTAACTTGATTTCCAAAGAGGGGCATGCAGGCTTATTGGAAATCACCACAAGGCTATTCAATAAAATTAAATGTTTGAGTAAACCTGAGGGTTTTGATTTTACTGGTGTGAAATATAAACACGCTGGAATACTATTATCATTGTGTTATTTAGTCTTTTAACAACGACTATAGATGTCAATGACAACTAAACGTATAAGTGTTCAGATTTGAACACCTGGGTAAATAGGTTATATGTGCCATCGTACACCAAATGCACATGATTTACATATATGTCACATGATTCTTTTTCAGATTCAACACTTTCGAGCTTGAAGCCCATTCACGATGTAACTTTGATTACGTCGAAGTCCGAGATGGCAATTCTTATGACTCTCCTTTAATTGGCCGATTTTGTGGAACAACATTGCCAGCAACGATAAAGTCTACAGGAAATTCCCTGTTGTTGAACTTTGTAACAGATAGTAGTGTTACTTACGGAGGATGGCGTGCCAGTTATTCACAAACTCTAGGTAAGATTCAAGATTCAAGAAATTGTATTTATCGTCGATTTCAATATACAGATAACATAAGCACTGGAGTGCTTTGATTCAACATATAAGATACATGTAGGTACATATAGGTAGATACATATAACTGATTTAACCTTACCAGTTATTCATAGACTCTAGCTAGGTAGATACTTTACCTGATTTAACCTTACCAGTTATTCATAGACTCTAGCTAGGTAGATACATGTGTACTTTACCTGATTTAACCTTACCAGTTATTCAAAGACTATAGCTAAGTAGATACATGTACCTGATTTAACCTTACCAGTTATTAACAAACTGTAGTTAGATACACTGTAACTGATTTAATCTAACCAGTTATTAATAAGCTCATAACACATGACTCATTTAACATTACCGGTTCTTCACAAACTCTAGGTAGATACATGGCATAACTCAGACAGAAACAAGAATGAAAACCAAAACAAATTAAAACAATATATACCTATAAATTAAATGGAATATATAACTATTTTTTATTATGTAGAAAAAGAGAGTTTTCCTTGTTTCCACCAGGACAAGTACTCTGGCCTCAGACTAAGCAGGCAAGCGCTCTAACCTACTGAGCATATACATATGTATAACACAAAGAGAAAATAGAAATAAAATTAACAGTTAAAAAAAAATAATAATAAAGAGCTGTTGTTCTATAGGTGTGAACCAGGGATGTGGAGGTGTGTTCAACACGAGTTCAGGTCAGATCAGCTCACCGGATTCCAACCAGGACGGATCCTATGACAATGACTTAGACTGTATCTGGCAATTAATTGTCTCCCCTGATAAGGTTCTCCAGCTTACTATACCAGCACTGATGATTGAAAATGCAAATGATTGCATCTATGATTATTTACAGGTAAATTTTAAACATTTTTTTATAACTTTTTAGTTCAATTTGAATTCAAAATTTAGAGTTGAATTTGTTTTTAGATAGAAAACAAAATGGTTGTCAAACTAAACGTTTTGTCAGAACTAAAGTTTGATAGATTTCTAATGTTGCCTCAGTTGTTAAAAAATTTGTACTGAACAAACATTGAAGTTGAAATTAAAAAAGTGTAACAAGTTTTAGCTAACTCTGTGTTAAGTACTGGTACTGATGGACGGTAACCAAAGCAGTCACTCTATGGGCAATACTTAGATGATTTGTCACAGTTGTCCTTTGATATGTGAATTTGCATTGTTTTTATTGCACCATGAATTTTGGCGTGTCCGTAGTTTGTTTTCATAGTGATATATAAAGGTAATTCAATGAGAGCCACGGATAGGAAACCTTTCAAGATGGCTCATTTAAATTTTGATTGTTGAAAGTTAGTGTTCCCGTGTTTCATCATTGTGCTTTAGTTTTGTTAAATATTTATTTTAATTGATGTCCCTTTGAATGGCCGGTTGATGTATTATAATCATTATTTCAGATTTATGATGGATTATCAAACCTGGATCCCTTGGTCGGCAAATTTTGTGGTCAACAGACAAACTACCAATTCACGGCATCCACGAATGCTTTATACTTGAAATTCCACTCTGATGGATCTGTGGCAAGCAGTGGCTTCAATGCTACATACACACAAGTCACACGTAAGCCAGTGTTATCTAAACTCTGTAGACTATAAACCTGCTCAATTACAGAATTACTTAAACTTTCATCTAAATGATTGCATGTTACTGATAAAAATATTAAACGTATAAAGTCAAATAGAATCAGTAAGTGAATGTAGTGCCAGGACAACACAACATGCGATCCTAGTACCTGTCCATGCAGCACACTAAAATTGTCCAACGTATACTTGACTATGATGATATAATTGGATTTGAACTACTTATCAACGTTGTCAAATAAGTGACAGCTTTCAAGAAAGAAAAGTATCTACCCGTAGCTTGATTGGTATTACATGAAGGAAAATATATATATTCTATCAGTTTTAATAAAACTGCATTGCATTGAATAGAAACAATTGATATTATTCCTTGAGCTTAAATATTCATACAAAAAAACCCTATCTTTTCAGCATTTTGTGGCGGAAACTTCATAGCTGGAAATCAAAGCCAAACCATTTCAGCCCCGTCGTACCCCAGCTCTAGGACACAACCATTAAACTGTCGCTGGGTGATAGACTCTCCCGCCAACAAACAAGTCCGTCTTACCTTCTCCACATTCAACATTGCTGATACAGGAGACTGTAATACAAACTATCTGGAGCTTAGAGATTCATCATTGGTTAGTTACTAGCTTAGTATTGCATTGTTAAAACTCTGAGTTCGTAAAACAATTCAAATCCTTTACTTAAGCAAATATGAATTAGACTAACTTTTTGTTTCATGAGAAAACTGTTATTTGCTGGAGATAAATTACTTAAACACAGTAGCAAATAAATCTGGGATTATTTTGATTAACCAATACAGTATATACTTATCTAGATAAACTGTATGCCTGCAGCTTGTCACATGTTAGTCTGGTGTACACCTCCTTATGCATATTCATGAATTGGTGTTTATTATGATATTTTATCTTGTCAGTCTTTCTTGGGAAGGAGTATCCATTACTGTGGCACTGATCTACCTCCAGTGTTTGACTCAGGAGCTAGAACTGTGCAGATTAACTTGGCTTTATCACAACCTCAACCCGCCAGCTCATTCCAGATGACATATACCATAGCAGGTGAGAGAGATGTCTAACCAAAGCTATCTTTCACTTATCAATAGGTGATGGTCTGCATAAGTTTCCTGTTCACAGGTGATTTTTGAGCTAAGGCACAACAACAATCCAATTTGTTGTAGTTTCTTGTGCTTTAAATTTAGACGCTTTGTAAGTGCCATTGTTTCTTTCCTGTAGAATGAAAAGTGGTTCCGTTCATCAATTGGTCTGATACATCAAGTTTTTACTGATTTACATGTAACACCAGTCAATTAAAACAGCAATCAAACGAAGACAAAGGAGTGAGTGTGTTTCATAAATGACAATGTTCCAGTATGCCGATTCGGTGGCTTAGTGGTCAACCATATTACTCTAAAAAAAGGTCCAGGTGGCCGGCATTTACTGCTGGCGATTCGGTGCCTAACTCGGAGGGTTGTGGGTCGATTCCCGGACGGGTTTCAACCTGCAAAATTTTCTGAACTATAGTCTGTTCAAACTAAGAAAGTGTTATCCCAAAATAACGAAAACACTGTCAACTACTCACCATTGTGGTTGAACAACTTAATTCTATGCTCTATAAATATTGTCAAAGATTACAACTGAAATTTAAAAAAAATAAGTTTGTATAATACCCTTGGCGTAAATGTCTTTTGGCTAGTCTGTCACATGACCCTGTATTGGAACAGAATTACAAAAAGTATCTACCAGTCTATATATTCATGTTGTATCTGTTTGTCTTTGTAGATTGTAATAAGACCTACAACAGTGATAATGGTCGTATATTAAGTCCTGGCTGGCCAACCAGGTATCCTCATTCAGCAGACTGTGCTATCTCAGTTATTTCTCCGCCAGGGACTAAGATAACTCTTTACTTCAGCAGCTTTCAGATCGAAGCCCACCCAAGTTGTAGATACGATTATCTTAAGGTAAGAATGAAGGCTAACATTAATATAATTATATCATGTTCATTTTAGTTTCTTCAGGTAAGAATACCATTGTATAAAGAAGTTCAGCATTAATATAATTATATTATGTTCATTTTAATTTCTTCAGGTAAGAATACCATTGTATAAAGAAGGTTAGCATTAATATAATTATCTTATGTTCATTTTAATTTCTTCAGGTAAGAAAACTGTGAAGATGATTTATTTATGTCATTGTTTTTTTCATCATTCATATATTGTACGGTAATTACTGTTCAAAAGAGGGGAAAAGGAAACTTGCTGAGGCACAAAAATTAGAAGGACATACTCTGATGCAATTTATATCACACTTGGAATAGTTTAAAAGGGTCGACGTTATTTACAAATCCCCCCCAAAAAAAACTTCATGGTGTGTGGTTAAATACACAGGCAACTGGTGAACTCCATGTTTTGAATGTGTGCTATAATAAAAGAGACTTAATTGTCTCCCTTGGATAATGTTTTTATCATGACGTAATTTTTACATTTTACAAAATAGTACTCCAAAGTTAAGAGAATAAAAATGTATTCGAAAGAAAGAATGATCTTTTCTAAAAGGATGTCTGTATTTGTAGCTTTACGTTTAGTAGGTTACCTGATAATGTATATAGTAGTCGCAGCAGAGGTGTATAGTTTTGGTCAAACTCGGTGGCACCCATCGATCTGATGAAACAAATGTGGAAACGCTGTTTTCTCCCATCTGACTACATTTCATTTGAATGAATGGCGGCCATCTTATGTTTGGTTAGCAAAGTTTAACACAGGCAAGAAAAGCTAGATTTGTTTCCCTCTCCCTTGAGAGGAGTCAACCTGTTTTCTTTCACTCCAAAAACCAATAGAAAAGTATCCACATTGACATATTAAAACAATCTAACTTATCATTTCACTGAATACAATTGTTTTTTCCAACTTTTGAGTTGAGCTAATGATTTTCTCCGTTGGATCTTTTTATTCAATGTTTGAGTTGAGCTAACATTTCTCTGTTACAATTTTCTATTCAACTATTAAGTTTTCTCTGTTGGATCTTATATTCAATATTTGAGTTGAGCTACTGATTTTCTGTTGGATCTTTTTATTCAATGTTTGAGTTGAGCTAATGATTTCTCTTTTGGATCTTTATATTCAATGTTTGAGTTGAGCTAACATTTCTCTGTTACATTTTTCTATTCAACTATTAAGTTTTCCCTGTTGGATTTTATATTCAACTTTTGAGTTAGGCAAATCTTTCTCTGTATTTTTACCAATTGCAGGACTGTTTAAATTGAAATTAAGCTAAAGTAAATTCTTTTGAACTTCAGACTTTAAAATCAGATGCCCCCTGACATCAAATTATATTTTACTTTGATTGTTCATAAATGTGTGGAAAAATGTCCGCGGTAGAATTGAACTCACAATTTGAACTGTTGCTAATTTATTGGTTTGTTTTTTTAATAAGATAAAAATATATTTTTTTTCCTCTTTGAGAAAATTAAAGGTAACAAGTATTAACAAAATATTTTATGTGTAGGTATATAACGGATCTGACTACAGTGCTCCCGCGATTGGCCCATTCTGTGGACGTACCCTGCCTGATCCAATATTTGGTACTGGTAACAATCTTGTCCTCCGTCTGAAGACAGATGGCAGTGTAGCTTATGCTGGCTTCGACATTTCTTACACATCATCACAACTAGGTGAGTTAGCTGAACAGTTACTCATAATATAACAGTCTCTTTTCTAGCAACACCTGGGCACAAAATGTTTGTCATTTTCATGGTTTAATTGTGGAGTCCTAAGACTATTGTTTTTTCGTGTTTTAGATATGGGTTGTGGCGGAAACCTCTCTAGTATTAATGGAAGTTTTACAAGTCCGAATTACCCTGGTAACTACACCCAGGGTCAGACATGTGACTGGAATATTAAAGTTCCTGCCCGCAGGGTTATTACGCTAAACTTTTTGGATATTGGTATACTGGACACAGCTGACTGTAGCACCGACTATGTGGAAGTTAGAAAAGGACTGAATTCAGAATTCGTCGGCAGATACTGTGGTGATGTAAGTAATTATTATACACTATTATTTCAAATAAAAAAATCTTTTTTGAAAAATAATTTGAGACCTAGAAACTGACCAAAACTGATGTGGAAGACTGTTAAATTTTTAATAAATAAAAAAAACCCAAAGAAAACAAAATACAAATTGTCTGCACAAATGTGTGGCCACATGCATAAAAGGTCACACCATATATATCTACCAGCAGGTGACATACAAGAATGGAGAACAAATCATGAATAAAACATGTGTGCTCAGCACTTTATCGTCCTTAATTCCAATGACAGTTTATTAAACAGAACAGTATCTTATTTTGTTCCTTTTTCATCTATTTTACAGTCAGCTGTTGCAACCTTTTCATTGCGCAGCAGCCAGGCTTCTGTTCGGTTGGTATCAGATGGACTTGGCAGCGCTGTTTATTTCCGGATCAAATTTACCAGCTGAGTCAAAATTGTATGTAAAAAAATAATCAATATGTTTGACACGCCATTAACAACTCACTAATATGTATCAAAGTGTTTTTTTGTAAATAAATTTTGTGTATTATTTTTGTAATTTCAAACATTTTATTCGTCAAACCTGTACATATATTTTCAGTGTAGACTAATAACCTTCAAGCGTTTCTCAGTGCATGTATCTAGACAAACTACTTGAAATAATGGCCATCTGTGAAATATTGTAGAATATTCAATCTTTTGTATGTGACAAGATTATGAAATTTTTGAGTATTCTTCGTACAAAAGAACAAAGCAAAGGTTTCTATTCCAATACTAGGATGATTTCAAAATGTAGCTTTTATATATGTAAACGTTTTTAAGAAGTTCCGAGTGCATTCATTTTTATTTTAAACTCAACAAAATTTTATTTTGAGTCAGCCTTATCAGCTTGATCTGTGAAATTAAAATAATTTTAAAGGCATATATAACTTGAAAAGGATTGTTGAATCCGAGGAGTCTGTATCAGCTGTACTATTTACATACAAATATTAAATTATAATGATCCAAACTTATTTATGACCTCAACTTGTTTCTTTACTTATTCTTAACTGTACATCCACTGACTAACATGATGACCCCCCAAATTAGTAGAGGAGCCATTTCACACACTAGATTTGATTGATGGATTGGTGTTTTACGCTGGGCTCAAGGGTATTTCACTAATATGACAGCAGTGTATTCCAACAATACTAGCAGAACCATAAAATGAGAAGTGTTTTGATAATGTTGGAAAATTAATCTTCCTTGTGCTAAGTAAAAACAGCATTGCTGTGTGAGATTTGATTTCCATCTGACACTTCTTGAAAAATTATGCACCATGACTTGGCCAGATGTCATTTGGGCTGCTGATCCTATCCCAGTTGTACCGTTTGAGGCCACCTTTTGTCCATGTAGATAAGGGAAGGTTTATCATGACTGTAGAGTCTGAAAAGTTTGTTACAAAGTGTCTGCCAGCAAAGTAAAGTGTTCAAATCAGTGAAATACAATGTTAAAAACAAATCATACAAACAAAGGTCTTGCACAAAAGGGAACTGAAGATTTAGAGAATGGCATATGAAACGATTTGTTTGGTCCATATCAGTAATGCATGAATGGAGGACATCTCTTAGGAATTGAATACCAAACAAGAAAACACAACCATCTAGTACAATATGAGAAATTTATCTGTTCTTGTGACTGGATTGATAGAGTGAAATCCATTGTAACAATCACTTTTGTTCTCATTTGAGGATCCCGTTAATAACATCAAATTTAACAATAAGAGAAGTTACCCATATCATTATTTTCAAAATTATTTGTTTAATTGGGTCTTATGCTGTACTTAAGGTAATTTCACCCATATGAATGCCAGTCATCCCATTGGTTGAAGAAAACTACCCTTAACCTCAATCACTTAAACAAAACAAAGACACCAAAACCTGGGATTACAATATACAGGGATATGTAACAGAAAGCTTTAACCTTGAGTTGCCGATGAAATCACGAACTCTTGCGGAGCGCGGGATGCTATTCCGGTTCGCAAGCGAAGAATACAGTGTGTTGAACGAAAATTACTTGATACGCTCTTCATCTTACAGCTGCTTTCAGAAATAAAAAGACCTAAGTACATATACACGACTATCTTTGATTTCTTAGAAAGTAGTGTTATAACTCAGAGAAAGTGCATTTGAGTAAAAAAACGATCTTTATCTCAAACCGCTTAATTTTTTACCAAGTCATTGGGGGTGTAAATTGATTCAACAAGAGAAAAGCAATCAGAGATTGCTAAACAATATGACCCCCACCCCCGTAGTCCACCCAAGACACAAATAACTACATGCAGGGCACCAAAAATTAACCTAATGAGGGAAACTTCACTGTGTTTTCAGTCTGGACAAACCATGTTTTCAGCCTAAACACAATGTGTGCTCAAATTGTTAGATTCATTTTGTTCATGCTACAATACAAGCCTCTGCAGAGGCAGCCCACAGGACATTTATTTTGCCTAAACCATACAATTAACCTGGGTGATTTCACGGTGTGCTCAGTCCGAACACACTGCATGCTCAATTCATTAGTTTGTTTTGATGTATTGTACACTTTTTTTCAACGTTGCACATCTGCGTATACAGAAGAATGCAATATGCAAGTTTAAAAAATCTAAGTGAAAAAGTAGCCGTCAGATAGGACCTGGACATGGCTAATTTGCATAATTCCCTGATTTTTTACTACGTTGCACATCTGTGTATATAGAAGAATGCAGTATGCAAGTTTCAAAAGCCTAAGTGAAAAAGTAATCGAGATACAACCTGGACAAGCTTCCCGGGCATAGAGCTAATTTGCATAATTTATGGGGAAATTTGCATAATTCCGTTTCTGTTTTTCTACATTGCACATCTGCGTATATAGAAGAATGCACTATGCAAGTTTCAAAAACCTAAGTGAAATAGTAACCAAGATACATTGAATATCAATAGAGGAGAAGTTAATGCTCATTCTTATATATTCACATTCTGTATATCTATATGTCAAATGTTTATGTTTTTGCGGACCTTTTAAACAACCCAAAAAATCATGAAGGAGGAAGACTCTCATGAGCTACTTATCACTATAGTAATGCACATGCGCATTGACAACTGTCAAGCTCACCAGTTTTCCGAATGCTTTATGGAAACAGATGAATGAGAACAATACTGAGTGCCTGATTTTATGTGGATTGTGCCTGGATAAGGCCGAGCTTCATATCCCTGTATATTGTAATCCCAGACCAAAACTGATTGGCTCTTGCTTCGTCAAAAATATGGTTAAGAATCTTATATAACCTTCCAAGATACATATGATGTTCTAAATCTCTTTCACTAACCTCTCAGACCAAAAGACATTTACAAAATAAAGAGAGACATGTAGCAGATAGTAGATTTAAGGTATTATTGAAACCTTGGGCTAAAAATATTTGTAACCCTTTTTATTTAACATGAAACATTCAGAGTTTTATATGATGGTGACAAACTAACTTTGAAATCCTAATTACAAATAGTAAAATTTGAGTCCTTCATTTAGTTTTTCGGTGAGCATATCGCATAGTCATTGCCAATGTGTTTTGGATTAATGAGACTTTCACAGCAGACTAGGGCCTCATTTTGGTGATTTTTGTCATATGTTGAAAAATACATGTAGTTTCAGTGTGAAGGAAACAACATGAGCATTACACTGAAATATCTGACAAATCAATATAACTAATTAACTGACCTATCCCCTATTGTTGGATCAAATATAGACTGAATAATAGTTAAACTTGAATGGTCTATTGGAGGTACCAAATGTTGGCACATTCTATATACTAACTTGGGTACCGGTATTTCTCATAAATCCAATTTGTCGCATTTTAAAGAGGACAATGTGGATTTAAAAAGGGTGCATCATTTTCTGACAAGTTTGCCCCAAATTTTTTGGACAGTTTAACATGTATATGCTTTCCTAAGGTTGGACAGACAAAAAAGTAATTAAAAAAAAAAAGCTTTTTTCATTCAAAGGTTGTTCTACTAAATAAAGTAATTTTTTTTTGTTACAGATTTTTGGTTCTACAAATAAGCCACCAAAAATGCACTGCAATTTGTCCCCTTCTGTTGACAGTATTTAAATTAGCAAGAAGTTTTAAACTTATTCTTGGATCTTATAAAAACTACTATGAAAAGTATATGTAAGTATCCAAACTTTCCGAAAATATATATACATAGTGTTCCAACCTATATTCTGCATAAAAATGGACTTTGAAAAATGGTTTTCCTAAAAATCAACTTAGGTGTCCAGAAGACATTCTCAAGGCTATTTCACATGGTTGGTTGTTTGATTGGGGTTCAATGCTGTACTTAATATTATTTCCCCCATAGGACAATGTGCCAGCCCAATGGGTGAATAAAAACCACCACTTGTATGGCAAGGTCAGATTCAAAGCCTGTATAGATATGGTCTTGCCTAGCAAAGATGTCAACAAGTAAGAAACAAACAAACGCACAAGAACAATAAATGAATAATTGTCAACTACGGTTTTATTCCCCGCAATGTCAATCACAGTAGCACTAACAGTTAACCTTAACTTGATCACAAGGGAGAAACAACGACACTGTTCTCTTCTTAATCACAATGTTCAACTGACAAGTTTATCAAAGGTAAGTTAATTATAACACAGATTGAGAATCTTTAGCAGCAATGGTTATACAGCTTATCTTGTCGGACTTCAATGAATAGTTGATTGGTCTGATAGTCTGATTTATGCCATATCTACAGCGTTTTCACTCCATGACAATATACCAGTCAAAAACAACATAACATGCTATTCCATAAGGACAGTGTACAAACTTACAATTTGGCCCCGAGTTTCCCCCATTTATAGAACACCTGCAATGAATGCTCCCACCAACCTCCCACAAAAAAAAAAAAAAAAAAAATAGAAACAGAATGCATACCTCATTCTTATAAAGCCTTTACCCTCATTATAATTTAACATCATAATCCTTAGTCTACAATTCATATCACAAGTCATCTACAGATATTTGTTTTGATCTTTTGTTTCTTTCAAATGAATCCCATGATACTGACAACATATTTACATATACCTGTCTGACTATTCACTAATCTATATCACTCTAGGATTATAAATATATTTAATACTCAATATATTAATTAAATTATGTACTACCGGTACATTGTAACATGTTTGTATAATTTATAATATGTATATATGCCTATATAAATATTTTAAAAAAACATTTCATTATCTTCGTATACAGTTATATAAACAGCATGAAAACATGAATGGACTCTGGCATTAATCATTTATGAAAAAAATTACAGACTGAAAATACTTCACAAGATTAACACCTCTACATTTGACTACAACTACTTTCCCTCTACATTTGTAAATGTATCATTTTTAGTCTTCAGCAAAATATGAAATAACATAGTAACTGTATATATCTCCAGTGATCTGAAATAAATATTTGTAGTAACAAACTTAATTGTGGGTATCATCCAGAACAAAAAGAGGCCTCTGTGATCAGGTTTTCCAACAGACATTGATGGTGTTTAGTCTGTAGGAAGACTCTCGAGGAGTCAAATTGATTGTTTTGTTGGAGTTTTAGACTGTACCAAGGTCATTTCTCTCATGTGATGGGTGGACCACCCAATGGGTGAAGCAAACCACCTCTGACGTCACTGACAACAAACAAGGACGGATACAAGACTGGACAATGACAAGACGATATATCACAAACAGACTGGCTGTGTGTTACCCCTTAGATCTATGACCACCAGGGCAACAGGAATCTTCCTACAACCACCTGCTAGAAAATAGAAGTGAGTTATCAATTACTCCTCTATAAATAGAATTTGACAAGTTGTGGCAAGTCTTAAATGTTTTTCACATACAATTTGCACCTGAATTAATTGACGAGGCCAGTAAACCATTTGCATTGTCTCAACAGGATCACATCGCTGGAGTACAGGCGTCTCTACTTTATCCAGAACCTGATAATGTAACAGTTGCGTTGACTGTATCAACCAAAAAATGTACATGTGTAGGTTTTACTCCCAGAACAAATCGGTACATAAGATTTTTAAAAAAAAACTGAAACAAATTAACATAATATAAGTACCTTTTTATCTTGGATGTGGGGTCACTGATGTGGATGTTGAATCACAGATCATATAAGCTTACATATATGAATATCAAAATCTTGTACTTAAAATGTCTACTCCTCTCTAACAAAGACCCATTATAGCATACAAGAGAAACAAAAATGGGAAAATGCACAATTTGTGCACCCTGAAATTCGACTTTGATTGTTTGGGACACTGTGACACTCCTAATTTTGACTGGTCTCTTTACACATTTATTTTGATTGAACCTTAACATTAAAAAAAAAAAATCAAAAAATCAAAAAAAATCACACATTGGGGCTTATAGTAAAGAAAGAGAAAAACAGAAATAATGGAAGGCTGTTTCTAGTGGCTGGTTTTTTCTACCTTCTTTTTAAGCTATGGCATAGGTTTTTTTATAGATCAAATAACCAAGTATGAGGAATCCAAAGAAACACGAAAACTTGATTCTGGTTCGTTATTTCAAACTATTAAGAGAATAACCTAGAAGTTATGGTCAGTAGAGGGCTGGTTCTGCAGGCCAAAAGGCCTGATGTTCGATTTGCTGTGATAGTAACCATTGGGACTCGATAGCTATTCCACATAGTCTATGAATTAGATGGAGGGATTTTTCATATATATATATTTTTCATATATATGTACATGTAATATAAGGGGTCACAATAAAAATACAGTAATGTGTAAATCTGTTATATGGCAAGATAATGACAGGATTGGCGACTAGTTAGCATATCCTACACAAATAAACAAATAAATCACATTGCAGAATTGATAATTAGATCATTACGATTACAAAAAACCTATAGTATACAGGCCTGTGCTGTAATCTTTTCTGGCAGAACCTTAAAATCTGTCCTCTAAAATTTTGTGAGATAACCTTACATTTGCATTTTCCCCTGGTTTGCT
>JAQQZZ010082799.1:0-19035 GCA_030265115.1 Mopalia vespertina
AGATTACCACTATATAGATAATGACAAATGTGAGATTTCCCCCAAGTGACTCATTTGGCTATAACGGGTCACATATATGTTTATGTTGCACACTAACCAGGCAATGTGTTGTAATTACTGCATCATCTACAGTGTGATTGCTTTTAGAAATATACAATCCAGTAACTAATTTATTAAGACATGTTGTCAGAAATTCCTATAGACTGAGTGGCATGATTACAAATTAAAAATCTGGGTTTAATTTGTTTTATTGTCTGAATAAAATGAGCTGATGTCAAATATAAATATATACATCACAGGCACACATCTTTATCTCTTATTTTCTTTACCATATAAATTGTTCCTGTCTTCTCAAGATGTTTAATTTACTCATAACAACTTAGATTTAGATCTGGTCAGAAAATTGTCTATGCGATTTTTAATTTAGATGTACATGTGACATATTTAATTGCGGCTATATCCTCCTTATTGTGTAAAGTTTTCAGTTATTATCTTTAAGTTGGTTCCATCTCAGTTTCTCATTACATTGATTACACTTGTTTAAGTTGTCTGAGATCGGGTAAATTTACCGCCTGACTGAAACTAGAGAGGCTCGTCCTGTAATGGCTGCCACCTGTATGACTCAGCAAGTTTTTACGAAAAGATTTATGTTCTGTGTCGAGAGATAAAAAAGATGAAGTAGTGAGCTTTAGCAGACATGGTGCTCTTTTTCTGTGCCATTGACATAGAAATCAGATTGTAAGAAAATTCTTATACATTAATATTTTTTTACCAGCTACCACTAATGATGATAAATTATCTCTTTACAATGTGTTTGGTATGGTATTGACCATTTTAGTGTAGAGTATGTGAATTGTAGAACTATTTCAAAAATTATATTCTTGCATTTTGTCCAAATTAATACCACCATTATTTTTGGTTATTGTAGAAAAATTTGAAGTTTTCTTTGCAGCCATAGTGTATTTAATTATATTACTCACTGATTATATTTTGTAATTTGTACAAGAAATTGGTAGCTTTAAAAATATACAAATATTGCGTGTTTAAGAAAGGAACATCATGATAGCTCAAATATACAAATATTGCATGTTTAAGAAAGGAACATCATGATAGCTCAAGACAATTGATTTCCTACTAGGCTCTATTTTTACTAATTACCATCTTTTATTCGGACATTTCTGAAATAAAATTGATACTTTAGTATCATATATTGTTATTAAATGAATGCTGTCTGACACTTGGACATCTGATAATATTGCTGTCACAGACATTATTAAAAGCCCATAGCATTGTTAATTCAAAGTCCATTAATAATTGCTAAGGATTTGTAACAAGAAATTGATGGTGTGTAAGAAATTGATTTTATTGTTGGGTAATCGGAACGAGTTCATCCCTGTGAATAGGGACTCGATGAAATATTGCGGGAAAGTTGACTGACCGTCGTATAATTGGAAGAGGTTCGGTGATTGTCCACATTTTATGGTCAATGGGGCACTAGTTGATGAATCCGTGAGTCACAGACTATCCTCGGGGGAATTCCTGCAAATACAAACTGTGGTGGAATTTCGGTGCCCTTGAGCCAATCATTGCTAGGCCATTTCAAGACACAAAAATTATTCATTTCAAGCTTATTTAAAATTTGTGTGGCATTACAAAAAATGGTGTAAATTTTTAGGTCACTTTTAAAGAAAGTTTATTTGGCTGTTGATTAAGAGTTTGTTATGAATTTTGACAGGGCTTTGAAATAGATGTTTTCAAAATGTTTAATGAGTTACTCGAGTTTTAGACTAAGTGATATAATATATAATTTCCGACTTTAATGTCGACTAACTTAGAAAATAAAATTTGTTTCCAGAGTCTCTCTGGTTATTCATTACAGAATATAGCCTAATTGAACAAAAAATTCATAATCGACTTGTAGAACATTAGAAGGCTGAGTGGTCTAGGTTGCCTGCATTAACTGCTGGTGATTCGATGGCTGACTGTGAGGATTGTGGGTGCGATTCCCTGATGGGTTTCAATCTGCAAAATTTTCTGAAATAGGATCTGTTCAAACTAGTGTTATCCCAAAATAACGAAAATACTGTTACTGTTGTAGAACATTTACCACATGCTTTTTAAAAAATCAGTTAATTCACAATTTTATGAATGTCCAAAAGCTGTTTGACATCATTCAGCTGTAGGGTGAATTCTAGTTTGTGACACGCTTTGTTAACGGTGGTTTGTTCAACATCGAACAGTGAAAGCTTTGTTAATCGTGGTTTGTCCCCATCAGATAGTGAGAGCACAAGTGGCCTAATATTAGTTGTTGTGCTAATATGGCACTACCGAAGTCCTCGTATTATCAAGTGAGACTTTTTACAGTTTATTGGAATGTGAATCACCACTCGTCGGTGCGAGACAATTAGATGATCCTGATTGTCATTTGGGTAAAAGTGCCGTATTACATTCCATCGCTGACAAATGACAATGGGCCAATCAAATATTTACATGGCACATTTCAGGATAATTTTGCAAATTGCGACTCGTTAAACGCATCTCGAAGCGCCGTCTTTTGTTTCAGGAGTGATTGACTGTTGGGTTGATTCTGACAGCGATACTGCTATGTAAACCTCAAGTGTCATCAATAGGGATTGCAAACATTGACTAGAGTTTTCAGTGGTTTCCTCCTTAACCTTGAGGAATCCTGCAAACACCGAAGAGTTTTTCTCGCCCCTTAAAACCCAGAATAAGAACTCTTCTTATTCTGGGTTTTAAGGGGCCAGAAAAACTCTCCTGAACATAAATGCGGCTAAGTTTTAGAGAGGTTTCAATTTATTTTTTCACCATCTCAAGTTCAGTAAAATAATTATTGCTTTTCGCTAATTAGAAACTACAAAAATAGAAGTTTAAGCAATAAATTATTCTTATAACTCAAATGCATGTTAACATGGAGGCTAAGTAAGAATTTAAATAATTTCCAAGATTTGACAATTTAAATATAGCAGAATGATATAAAGGCATCAGTGGTTTAATGGTAAGTGTGTCAGACCACTGATCCTCCTTCAATGTATCACTCACAGGATTGAGTTCCTTTGTTGACCTCAGGTATATGAATGAGTCCTACGGGGTGGCTGCTTCAATTTTACGGATGGTTTATACAAGGTTTCCTCTCGGTTTTCCAAAATGTTTATGCAAGGCAAATTGAAAAGTGGACAATGCTCCATTATATAAGTGAAATACCTTCGAGTATGACATAAAACTCCAATGAAACAAACAAATAAAATATATGACATCAAAGGCAGCCGCATGTAAATATTTTGCAGTTATTTATTAAACATACCTTGTGAAAAAATTATAACAGTTAAAATTCAAAAATCTTTAGAAACTACCTGCTTACTAATTCTTGGTTCTTGGGGAAAAAATGCAAAAATTGATAAAGATCCGATAACCATTTTTGTGTTTTCTACTACAATACCCTAGAAGAATTAGTATAGTTCCAAAGAAGTATCGGCCCCGTGGCCGTGGCTTAGTGGTTAGCGTGTGCGCTTACTTATCCTACTCCAATTTACCGTTCACGGGATCGAGTCCATCGATAGACCATCAGGTATATGAGTAAGTCACATAACGTGGCTCTGGCAATCACCGGGGTGGTTTTTGCGAGGTTTCCTCTGAGTTTTCCACCGTAATGAGGCGAGGAACAGTGTGAAGTGGACAATCCATTGTCATATAAGTGAAATACCCTTGAGTACGACGTTAAACACCAAATCAAACAAACAAAAAACCAAAGAAGTTTCTAAATACTGGGTAGCCATACATGTAGCAACAACACCTTTCGAATCTTTTACTATTTTTTTGTTTTCTACTACAATACCAAAGAGAATAAATTTTTTAATATCAAATATTACTTTTATTTTTTTGCAAGAATAATTTTCTACTACGTCTTAATTTTGTGTTTGTAGCTACAAGAGAGAATCACCAGAACGGTCCCAAAAGACTTGAGAACCGAATATGTTATCACTTTAGCTAGAACTGCTTTCTACAACATCGCCAATTTTGTGTTTTCTTCTCCGATAGCCAAGGAGAATTAGTATGGTTTACAAAGACTTAAGCATCTGAGTACCAGTCGAACTGTTGGAAGAGTCTTTGCTATTCACAGCCGACTTTTTTCACGAACTGCTCTGAGTGCGAATAAGCTGGGCTTCCTAGCGCTTGAGCCTCTCAGCAAATCTGAAAGTTAAACACTGAAGTCTTGTCAGTGTATGAGTATTTAACGTCAGTACTGTCAAAATCCAGGCCACGCTGTACGGAGTCTTCTCCATTTTTTTTCCCACCTTGAATATTCATTGAGGTGGAAAGCACAGTTGCATGCATGATATAATCAGAATTGTAGCAAAGAAAAGTGTTTAGCTCAAATTAGGCGTAGAATTATTTTTATTTGTTGTAGAGCACACACAAGTTCTTGACAAGTCCAAATCGCCTGCTGTTCGATAAAATCCTTATTAGTAGTGATTTTTTTTTTCTCTGCTCTTTCCCTTTTGTAAAAGCGTTGTCAGCATTCTCTGGTCTGTGCTCCATAGAATCTTCTAGAAGACAGCTAGCTTAAGGAATTTATAAGAATTCGGAGAGAAAAAATAACTAATATTGCACTAGCAAGAGGTTGTCTTATTGATTGCTCGTCGGAGAATTAAAATATGGAACTATCACAAGAGTCATCGGTAATCTTAATGGGAATCTGTTTTGCTGAAGTGATTAATGACCGTAGAACAGATAAAGCATCTTAGGGTTTGTACTCGGGGTGCAAGAATGGGCCTCTATACGAATTCGATGACTACGATGAAACCTGTTTCACAGTAGCTCTCTTAATAAATCAAACACAAAACGAAATTAAGAACCTGTTTAAAAAATGGTCAGATATTTCCTGGTTGAAAATAAAATAAATAATAAATTTGTAAATTGAGAAGGAAAGCATGTCAGCTGATTGAAAAAAAGGCAGGAATATTTGCCTGAGTCAGGAAAATAAAAAAAAGTTGAATTTTTAGTGGATTTATAGTATTCCCATAGTGACATTCCTCAAGTCTGCCAAACAGTATCATAGGAGCAATGGAATTGACTCGGACTCTCCGTGTATCATCTGTCAATAACTGGAGCGAATTGGATGAACAAGGTCGATTAGTCGCAGAAATTCGCTCCCTTTTCACTTCCAGTCTTCACATTGCTAGGCAGGATGCAATTTTACGCCAATCTCCAAATTTTCATTTCATATCATATTGTGAAAAATGGCTCGAGTGCCAAATCGAGTCTTTGAGAGGTGGCAGGTTCCTACTTGTCCAAATGACACGAAATTCATAACTGTCAAATGTCGAGTTTTTAATTTCTTTGGTTCTCGCAAAACAGACAAAAAACTATTAACATGTAAATAAAGACACCCTCGTATTGTACGAGGTCATACTGATCTGTTTGCTGAGATTATAATAGTCACTCCATGGCTAATAAAACAACGTTGTCAAAGAATCTTTGGGCAGTGGAAGAAGCAACAATGTTTGTCATTTGTATTTATTGCGATTTGGTTGTCTATATATTTGTGAAGATAACATAATTTAAGTGCCTGGAGATCATCTGTATTATGTTGTATTAAGGGGATATTTTTACCATAAAATGTAAGTACCTTGTATTTTTGAGAATTCTTCTCTTCTTGTTAACATTACAAGTCTTAAACTGTGTAATTCTAAAAACAAGGTTGGCTTGTAATCTAGTTAACTTTTGTCAGCCATTCCTTTAAAATTCTAACTGACAGCATTGACAGCTATTTTGATTTTTTTTTTTTTTGAGTCTTATAAAATTTGTTAAAATTTCTTTACAAATTTTTTTTATTTCACAGTGATTTTACTGACAAGCCACTTTGATTTTCAGATTGGCTAAAAGTATTGTACAGTTTTAAATATTCTGATAGACTCCAGTCCTGCTTCTTGATATCTTTCCTATTATCTTTACAAATTTAATTTTGTTTTTGTTTTTTCGCTGTGACATTTTTTAACTGGGATTTAGTAAAAACGAAATTGTTATGAATTATTCCAGTGATGATTCCGGTTGCCCAGGTGGTCTCAGAGGACTTTGTATTGCCCCCTGTAATTGTTCTGTATTTGTCCAGTCTTGTCTTTTGCCAGTGCACCCTCTGGCTAAAAGCAGTTTGTTTAAAGAGTAGCAATGCTATCTTTACTCAGCACTGGAGGAAGATTAACTTTCCAATATCATCAAAACACCTCACAATTTATGATTGTACTAGTGTCAATTATTGTTGGAATACACCGCTATCATATAAGTAAAATACCTTAAGTTAAGGATGGCGTAAAACACCAAACAATCAATCAATCAATCAATGTGGTTAAGGGTAGTTTGTTTGAAGAGTAGCAATGCAGTCTTTACTAAGTTAGCACTGGAGGAAAGTTAAATTTCCAGCGGTTTCAAACACCTCACATTTTTGGTTGTGCAAGTGTCAATTATTGTTAGAATGCACCACCATCATATAAGTGAAATACCCAATCACTCGTTAGCCAGTGGGGTGTAGGGTTGTTTTGTTCACCCATGGGGCTGGCACCCCGTCGTGTGAGTGAGCTACATGTAATTTAAGTATGGTGTTAAACCCCAATCAAACTGACAAACAAACAAATGTGTGTATTTACATGTAAAAAGACATTCATGCCCAAAACAAAAACTGTCTTACCAAAACTCAAGTTCCTAAACATCTGATGCCTATTGCAGTTTTCACATACATACAAATTAGTTATTTGTCCAAATATACTGGAAGCTTGAAACCGAACAATTCCAGATCTTGGCAATCCCGGCAATATAGCGGGCACACAAGTCTATAGCTTGCTGGCAGGCTATTGACACAGGTGTCAAGTGGTTAATATATAATGGTGATTTCTTGATTCACAAGTACTTGATATATCCCTGCTTCATGCTGGAGGGCTGTCAATCTTTGTCAACCACATCAACTACAGACAATAATGCAAACTGTCAATATAAGAAACCGTGGCAAATAAAAATAGGATTACATGTATGTTGTAAGCTGTATTTGTAGCCTATAGGGTTTACCTGAATCTGAATCCCTGTATATTTCAAGTACAATATTGGCAATGCAGGCCTGTGCTGTAATCTTTTCCGGCATAAACTTAAAAACTGTCCTCTAAAATTTTGGTGAGATAACCTAACATTTGCATTTTCCCCTGGTTTGTTAGTGTTTTAAATACATGAATGTGCCTTTGTGAAAAATAAAGCCAAATTGCTTTAAAATACAATCTTCATTGATTATCGGATGACAGAATTTGTCAAAATCAGTAGCAAAATTCAAATTCAGATGAAGACTGCAAACAATTTGGGAAACCTATAAATCAGTCCTCTAAATTAAGTTTGCATAACCATGGGGAGACTCTGTTCTGTCCGTTCTCCCCAACAGCACAGGCCTGGCAATGAGCACTTCTGGATAAAACAACAAATTTCCGACGAACACAAAGCATTAGATCATAAATTTGTCTCCAAATCCTGCATAAGGCTATACATTATTTTCAAATTTTATCTCTAAGACGCAGGTGGTTGGAGGGAGCTTCCTGTTGCCCTGGTGCTTTCTGAGCTTAAGAGGAACAGGAAGCCGACATGTTTGTGATGTCTTTGTATTGTCCTGTATTTGTCCTGTGATGTTTTTGTATGTCGCCAGTGGGTCGGGGTGGTTTACTACACCCGTTGGGCTGGCACGACGTCGTGTGAGTGAAATAACCTTAAGTATGGCATTTAATCCCAATCAATCAATCAAAATCAATCCCAAAGACATGAAAATTCACTTGAAGTGTTTTATGGCTGCATGATTTGCTTGGTTTGCATGTCATAAGGTTTCAAAATAAAGGTGAAAATTTATTTTAAAAACGGAAGGATATCTGTGGAGTGTACATTTTTTTTTTGCAAACTTTCCTGTGTATTTTATTAGGTATTGTGTTTGTAAGGTAGCAATGCTGTCTTTATTTAGCCGTGGGGCAAGACTTATTTGAACACATTCTAATTGTATGGTTGTATGATGTGCTAGTGACATTTGGTGCAACAAAAAAAAATACCATCATCGATGTGAAATACCCTGAAGCAAGTGGCATAAAACGCCAATTAATCAATAAATCATGCACTTAATCGTGGTTGAGCTGTTTTTACCTTTCCTAGAAATACCAATTCTATATTGAACTATAGGAGTGTGACAATTCACCAAACTATTGATTTATCGATGGTTGTTGTTGCAATAATGAACTAGCAATAGTTTTTTAGTTAAGCGATAGTTGGTACATTCTGATTGTGTGTATGGATAGTTTAAATATTTGGCCCTGCTTCAATTTTTAAAAACTAGGGTCATTTTATCTTCTAGATATATATAAATAAAAGTCCATCATATATAGCATAGTATCCTTTCTCTAAAATGTAAAATCTACTTTTTCTTTAAAACAACAAATCCAATATGTAGCATTAGCCGATCAGATAAAATGATATCTCTAAAATGACTTCTCTATTTTCAATTAAAATAACTGATCAAATTCTCAGCTTTATTTCAAAATAACTTAACAAAATATTTTCCCTGATTTAAAACCCTGGTATTGAAGGGTTGTTTGATATGACGATCAACTTGAGAGACCACTTAAAAGAGCACTTGAAATGATGGATGCCATTGTCACAGGTTAGCACGGATATCACCACCCTCACACAATGTACCAAGTTTGCATTTCTAACACCTGTGCCAAAAATTCTGTGATGTGCATATTATCTCCCGGGACATGCTTATGGGAGAAATTTTTCCACACATGCTTTGGTAAATAAATCTTTGGACTGGACTCGAAGTCACTTAGCATTCCACAGATTATTTGTAGTTTCCTCGAAATTTGCAGATATGCAGGCCCTATGAAGAATTTATTATCTCAGTAAAAAATTGTAAGGATTTTTGTTCACAAGCTCTTCGCATTTCATTATATATTGATTAGTTCTTCAAACATCTCACTCTCTGGCTAAGGGTAGTATAATTGCAGTACCGTATATTTTTGCTGACAGCCATGGAGGAACATTAATTTTCTAATAGAGTATTTGTTTATAACAGGGCACATTATGGTTGTGTTGCTGTTCACACTTTGAAAAAAACCGGCAGGCACCCGTTGCTCGAAGAGCTATTAAATTTAATCCGCTATTAGATGATGTCACGCCATGTTGAAGGTCTATCTCTAACCCGGTATTAGCGATTTAATTTGGTGTTAGAAGGTAATCATCTTTCAAACAACTGGCCCCTGGTATATAAGTGAAATACCCTTAAGCATGTCGATAAACACTTATTAATCAATCAAGCAAACATTTATGACAATGTCTAAGCCATCTTATAAACCACAAAACAAACTGAAATCAAAGAAGTGTAGGTCAAAAGCTCTCAAACGTCTTTTCATTTCATGGGCACAGTATAAAAATTGTATTAACTTATGTGTCCTTGGTAATAATTCTGGTTTAAAGGCATCAAATTCCATGAGGTATAACTCTCAGGAAAAATATTCTTCTCCAATCAAGTAGCTTACCACTTTGCCAAGAAACAAAAAATAACTTTCAGCAGCAGCTCTTCAAATTCCATGAAATATTGATGCTTATTTTTTTAACAATACATTAATTGTTTACTTTGACAGCTCTTTAAATTCTATGGAGTATTTATTGAATCTCAGAATATGAACAAAGCTATTGAGATGAGGTCAAAAGCTACAGCTCCCCCCTGTCAGACCAGGGGAGATAATCTTGACAAATTGATTCTTTGCCACTTCACACTCATTCATCAAGTGATTTACAATGATCTCCCATTAGCTTAACACGGATCTATTTAAAATAGCTGACATAAGCTGTCTCAGTAAGACATATCTCCATTAAAACTGTCCACTCGTACAGAAAGGAAGAAAAAACGATTGACGCAAGAGGTGTCCTATTTACAACTAATCAATGTTTACAAATCCGAAACTTCCCGAGCGATTAAGTGCAATAATTCAGGTATTTTAGTCTAGTTGCACTAAGACTTTGAGACTTTGTTATAGTAGGGATGTTGAGGTCAATCATGAGTTTTAAGTCCACCACAAAAGGCTAAATCAGGCTTTAATGAGTGCACTGTACTTGTTGTTTCTGGATAACCTTCCTTTTGGAGGTCGTGGTTCTGTGGTAGCATGTCAGCCTACTGACCCTCCTGTGCTGTATTGCTCACAGATTCCAGTCCCTCTGGCTACCTCACGGACATGAGGGAGTCACACGCTGTGCCTCTGGCAATAGTGTGGGTGTTTTTTTATGAGGTTTCCCCTCTGTTTCCCACCATATTTAATAAGGCAGTGTGGGAAGTGGAGAATCTGGCATCATAAAAGTGAAATGTCCTCAATCAGGACGTTAAACCCCAATCAAAAAAAAAAAAAAAAAAAACATATTGTCTAAACATAAATGCCAACACTGCCAAATTGTGTTTACAGATCTTTCCTTGATGTAGGGGCAGGTGGTTGGTGGAAGCTTTGTGTGTTGTAGTCCGGGGAATTTTTAGAAAAACTTTCCTGATACCGTTAAATTTATCAAGAGAAATGCATAGGGAGCAAAGAAAAATGTGCATTAAAAAAAAACAACATTTACTCACTTTTAACTTGATTCTAAAACAGATTTTATGAAATAAGATAACTTACAGTGTAATCTGTTGGTGTCTTTCATTGTAATTTGCACACAGTCATCAATGTTTTGCACTCCCTGATTTGCATCTTGGGAATTTCTCGTCATCATTACTGCTGTGAAATAGGTAGGCATCATCGATGAGTCTTTTGGGTGAGTGTTTAATATTTAAATCTGGACTCCATCAGGATTTGAATGTGGTTTGAGACAAATCATCCAAACAACTTTAGTTATCACAAAAGGCAGAACAGTTTTGTTTAAATTTGTTTCGGGTTACCCTAAGAAATTTCGGGTAACCTCTAATATGTTACCACAGAAAATGTTACAGTACAGGCTGGAACATATAGGTTCCTATGTTTTATAGCTGTCCTATTAAAGGATAGTTTGTTTAAAGCATAGTCCTATCGACTTTAATGTGCAAGGTAGGAAGATTTATTTTCCAACATAACCACACTTCACATTTTATGGCTGCGTTTGTTTGTCTTTCACTGCTGCAATATTGCAGATCTTCCCTGTCAATGAAATAGAATACCCTTAAGCAAGAGTTAAATCAATCAATCAATCAGATTAAGATGACAGAAAACAAATTATCATATGTACTTCAGGTTCTCATAAGTCTGAATTGTAGGCTTTTATCCAGTTATATTTTTATTGTGAGGAAGAAAATTTTGCTGGACTCCACCGGGTTTCAAATTCGGGTCTCACCGGGCATTTTATATTATAGACCCCGGTACTGAGTACATGCAGTTCATACAGAGAAATTATATGTTCCAGTTTGATTTTTATCTGTGGAATTTTTGCAGACTCGGACAAGGACATGCCTCCTTGTGAAATGAATAAAGACCCACTAAAATCAGATATATCTCTGTTTAAATAGAGCCTCTCAAAATGTTTATATAGATCAGAGAACATTTGCAGCTCTCGGCCTCTTTAAAGAAAATCCAAATTATAGGGCAAAGGTGTTATCTTGTAATTTTCTTAGCGAAACAAAATTCCTGAGTCCTTTAAGGAAATCTTGACACAGGCCTAACATAATTTTCTCATGTGTAAATCTGTTGACAGCTTAATGTCTACATTGCTGGGGATTGAATCCGAATTGAAATAAGTGACCGGCTTTGATGTTAAGCCTAACAAAGCGGCTGTGAGTGGGATAATAGGGTAGCTTTAGGCCTTGATTCTGAACTGTGTCGTCTAAAGCCTGTAAGCCTTTTACGGCTATTTTATGGTGTCTTACTCATTTTTACATGGTTTTACGTCTAATAAAAGAGCTGTTTTGATGTACTGGTACGAGACCGCCTCATTATTGATATAGTCTCGACACACGGCTCCCTTTGAACCGAATAATTTTTACAGCCTGTGTTTACAGGATCAGTTCACAAAAAGAATCCGTAACAAAAAGAGATGAAAGGTACACAGGAGAAGCATTGATATGGAACCTTTAACAAGGAAGCAACTAGTTCACTGTGGACTGCTGGAAGCTGTGAAACTGAATCATTATTTTACATTTTGGAGTACTGATGAGTAGATGAAATAGCACTTATTCACTGATATTATGAATATGGGTTAAGTTTCAATTTTTAATTTTACAAATGCTTTTTCACTCTCCCTTTCATTGCCATTGGTTGGGCAGAATTTTAGTCACAAGAGGAAAAACTAGAACCAAAATGAATTGCAAAAAAAAAAAAGTTAATTCGCAATAAAAGTGTACACCATGAGCTTAATGTGTTATTGTTGTTTATGAGTTATAACTTTTCTAATGACTTTATGGGGGATCCCCCCCCCCCCCCCCCCCATCCCTCAGTTTTTTTATGACTTAGAGTTCAAACTTTGTACATGTTTTCTCTTCTATTCTAACCCACAATTTTTAGAGAAAACTTTTGTGTCCCAAAACCCAATGAGTCCAATGTTAAAACACCAATCCAACAAACAAAAAAATAAATGAATATCGAATGTACTTTTAACCTTCTTTTCATCATATGCAACTGGTAATTGGTTGGAACTTTCTGTTGCCCTGTTGCTCTCAGGGCTGTCAGAAGAGCAACACAAAGTAGATCAGTTGTGATCTTCATATCACTCTGTGCTACTGACTGCCACAGTGGGGGGTTTTCACTTAAAGGACTTGCGTGTTCAGTTATCCTATGAGTAAAATAACTTGAAATACGACTTAAAACCCTAATGAAATAAACAGTCACTACATGTGTAACAGTTTCACAGTGCAAAAATAAACGCCTATTCAAAAGTGATTTCGTGCTGTTGGGTCTCCTCTGATCAAAAAAGACTAATTGCTGACCTTATTATTTTAGGGCAATTTCTGTATAAATTTCCACTGCGTGTTTCTTTGTGATCTGTGTCTGACTGTACAACAATTTTGACATTTGCCTATATTAAAGACTTTATTTTAAATTTCTGAGTTCAGAAGTAATTTACAATGTTAAAGATAAACCCATCATAAATCATCGAACATCATAATTTCTTTCATCTCTATTTAAAAACGATTATGTGAATAAATAGTACAATGTTTAAACTTGTTATTGGGATTTTTTTATCTTATACCATATGTTTAGATATTTATCTCAGATTTTGGTCAATGTTACAAAGTTTTTCTCCATAAAATGAATAATTAAATCATTGATAAACTTGCCTCCATTAAAAAATGTTCGCACGACCTACTGCTCATATTAGGACTGTAAAAAGGCACACTTGTTCAAGTCATCTGATTTTTTTTTTTTTTAACAACGGCTTTGATATTTTGTATCTACAACCATAAACATGGTTTTAATCTGAACATCGTGTTAATCCAGTCTGTCTGATAATCCATCATTTCAGTGATTAATTATCATAATCTGTTAATCTTGCTGATCCAGTTTATCGTATTGTCTATCATTACAAGTGATTAATTGCTTTCTTTAATGTTTGCATACGGTGGCCTTGTTATTAAAATCAGCTCTTTTTTAACCGATGGTCAATTTGTTGACAGCGAATTGATCATTGGGGTTTTGCAGTGTTGAAATTAACAGTATTTTTGTTACCTTTGGTAGGCCCCATTCCAGGTCAAAAGTTTAGGAAACATTCACTATCCAAGGCCATAAATTTTAACCATTGTACATGCTAGTTTGTCTGATGAAAGTTATAAATGATTACTCTTAGTGAATAGGATGAACAGTTTCATCAAATTTGCTAATGGCTTTCTAAATTTTGTGCAATTGCAGTTAAATTTTAATTTTTTTGTTATTTTTGTATTTTACTTTAAAAAAATGATTTATGGGGTGTAGGGTTTGGTGGTGCCCAAACCTTTTTAAATGGGTTGAAAATGACCCTGTTTGGATACTACTTTGTTAGAACTGATTCTCCCACCTCCACATTTGAGTTGACTCCCTTATGCCAGATCGTACCCACGACCATATGGCTCAGTGGTAAGCGTATAGGACAGCTGATTCTCCCACCTCCACATTTGAGTTAACTCCCTTATACCAGATCGTACCCACGACCATATGGCTCAGTGGTAAGCGTGTAGGACTGCTGAATCTCCCACCTCCACATTTGAGTTACCCGGTAACTCCCTTATACCAGATCGTACCCACGACCATATGGCTCAGTGGTAAGCGTATAGGACAGCTGATTCTCCTGTGATGTACCACACAGAGGTTCAAGTCCCCAAGTGAACCAGCCCTCTGGCTACTGGAAGTTGTTTGGAGTGTAGCAATAATGTTTTACTTAGCACTTGAGGAATATTAACTTTCCAACTTTATCAAATCACTTCACATTTTTGGGTTGTGCTAGTGTCAATTATTGTTGGAATACACCACCGTCTTTTAAGTGAAATACCATTAAACACGGTGTAAAACACCAATCAATCGATCAACCCCAGGTAAACCTGTAAATGACACCTATGGACAACCATAGGGGGGGGGGATTACCAGGTTTTTCTATCTGTTTTCTTCTGTATTTAATTACAAAGTGAACAATCCATTCTCATATAACCGAAACTCCAATCACGTAAAGAAACAATCATGCCAGCTAATCAATAATGTGCATTTAGACATCATTCCAGGTAAAATAAATTTAGATCTTGGAAAAACTAAGAGATCTGTTATTTAAGGAATCGAACAAACTACCGACATGTAGCTCCCACGTCAGACATGTACTACTGAGCATTTTCTGGGTCGGGAATTCATCAAATAAACGAAGACAAAAAATTTCAAAGCCCTTGATGGACAGTAGTATTTCTTTAAATCCCTCTTGTCCAGTCTGTTCAGAGTCCGCAGCTCAGTGTGACAGAAATGATGTGAGAGTTTTCCCACATCCCACAAGCATTGCTTCCATCAGATGTCAAATCTATCCTTTGTTTCTGAATGATTTCCACACATATTGGCTTACCGAGCAATCCCCAGAAACTACAGGTCTTTAATTCATCCCTGAATTAATAATGACCCGTTCGGTGTCAAATTTATTCTGACACTGATGTGGTTTTTTTAATCAACCAGTGAAAGTAATTAAAGCCTGCTTTATTTCAAAGCTTGCTTTTCAATTTGAACAATGAAAAGTTAAATTGAAATTTTGTGCCGTTTGGGACAGAAGGCCATGAATGGCCTGATTCTTGTACAATGGCACATTGAAATTTGTATTCTGAGGAAGAATAAAATTGACTTTTTCTTTTGTCATGGGATTGATTGAGGAAATAAAAGGATTCATCTGCAATCATCCTATTGCTCATAAATAAGGCAGTTTGCTATCTATAAAATTATATTTTTCTCTCGAAATGTTTTATGAAAGAAAAAAATAAATCTCTTAGTCAAAAGTCCTGAGTCATGAAGTTGATGTAGATTCAAAATTTAAGTTTGAAATGAGTGTTACTGAATTGGCTTGTGGAGTCCTATACCGTGGCTATATGCTCCTAGAAATTTCACAGTATGCTCGTAAGACGTATGACAACAGGGGATTCCCCTTTTGGGCTTGGCTTTCAACTCTTATTCATATATATTTACTTGTTTGGTTTCATCTATTCTCATTTTGTAGAATAGCCTTGGCATTTAAACTCAATTTAGTGACCTTTGTTATATTTTGATCGTGATAAAAGTAAATGTTACTTGCCTCCCCCGGGATTAGAACTCATGTCATAAGCAGTACAATCAGCCTTCATTATATACGGTTGTTCAAAAATTGTACACAGTCATTAGCTTAAGAATGGTTTTAGCTACTCAGCATAATTTCCAGAAGTTTAAATTTAAAATATCGAGTAAGTACATCCCTTAGATATGTTGTAGCTTAATTAAGATATAAATGCTTAGATTGGTGTTTCATCTCTATTAGTTGGCTAATAGCTTTTTAGCCATCCAACCAGTGTCTGAGCTAGCTTTTGAAATCTACCTGTCAGAAATCCCTATTTTAAGAAATTTTCCTATCTCCCCATGTTGAAATTCAGAATTTTTAGAAATCTGCCAGTCTCAAATGACGGGTGGATGGGTCTCTAGCTAAGACTATGCATCCACTCTCAATACAGGTAGTACAATGACTCAGTCATTCAGGTATTTTTTGCCATTAGAGGTATGGGCTAGGCTGGTAAACTCTCAGTGTAAAGTTTGATTTCTTTCTGTTATATTTCAACAATTATCTTTAAATGGTGTTGTCAAGTTGTCTAATATTATTTAATCAGAATTGAGATTTATTTATTTAATTTCTTTCAATAGCGACTAAGCGTAACCTTATCAGCCACTCGACAGTCCTCCCACAAGCGTTTTGTCAAACTAAATATGAGTAATCACTCAAAGTAAATATAACATTCAATGAAATAAAAGCATAAATTTATAAAACATTTTATCACTAAGTACAATTGCAATGTACCACATATAGGTAAAGGTTTATTGGACTGTTATAAACATTTGTAAACATGTATGCCAAACCCTTAACATATTAATTATTTATTAATAATTGATGATGCATTGTGGGTAAATCAGTGACTTTAGTATTGGACCCATAGTATAACCATACTTGTTAAAAAGTTTAGTCTTTTTTGTTAAAAGTTTATATTAACATGTACCATTCAAAATTTGCACTGGCAAATCATGGTATATATATTTTAAATTTAGCTGTCAAATCTCAAGGAACATTTTCCAACTGAGGTTTATTGAAAACACCCCACCCTCATGTAAGTGAAATACCCTTGAGCATGCCCCCTTGCCTTAGGGTAGTTTGTTTGAAGAGTAGCCATGATAGAAGTGAAATACCCTTGAGCACATCGTAAAACGTCAATCAACCCTTTCAGCCAATCAATCAGTTCTAAAAGTTCAGAAAGTACCCGCAAGACTTATGACCAGAAATGCTACTGAAGGTGTCTCATCATTAGGTTTCTTTATCGTACTTGGATTAATTCTGCCTTAAATAGAGTGAATTATGTGTTATTTATTCGAGTGCCCTAAAGAAATTACTGGTGCAAACACCCCCAAGAAACAAGTTTACAGTTTAACATTTTGTGTTGAAAGCCCTTTTTATAGCATTAATAATAAGGCTAAGCTATCCAATTTCACGAAAATGTCTTTAATGTCCACAATTTCATGGTTCATGTATTCATACCTAGTCATTATTATAGCCAACTGAATTTTCAGTGAATTTGAAAGACCCTATAAGTTTTTCCAAACCCGTTTAACGGTTGGTGGAAGCCTCCTGTGTCTGGGTGCCCTCTTAGCTAATTAATGGGCAGCACAAAAACAGGTTTGCTATGATGTCATAAACGGCTTATTTGCTTACCGCTAACGATCAGCTCTCAGGCTAAGAGCAGTATTTGTAACTATTAATTAATTTATGGATACCCACGTCATGTTTTGTGATTGAACACAAACAATGTTTCCTACAGGTATCATCATCAGGTGTAAATTGACTATTAAGCAGAGAGGTTGAATGTTATATTCTAGTTTTGTAGAGATATATTGAATTTACACCTACAGGGATATCGAAGGGCTTTAAACCAGACCTGCCCATGTTCATTTATTGCGGAATGTTTTTACCCACCCCAGCATAAACTTTGACAAAGTTTTAGCAACAAAGTCTAAAAAATTACTTTAATATTTGTAATCTGTGATGGGCGCTTTGATGGGAATTAAACTTACGTCTACTACCCTAAGTATTCGATCACGGAACACCCTCTGTCTTCTCACAGCTTGGTTTCTTTGCAGTTAAAGAATTTGTTAATAGGCCATATTGTATTTATTTGCAGTATTTTTGTGAGAGGCTTTGTAAAACGCTCTTAAATTTGCAACTAATTTTGTTCATACGCACACTTTGTGAAACTGGCTCAGATCATAAATCTTTTGGGCTTCTTTTCATCAAAAATGTCATTTTCGAGTATGGTTTAAGCTCTCGATATGTATCAGAACGTTGTGTTCTATCACAAAACAAGAAGTGTTTGTCCATAAATGAGTAGTTTACGTTCCCCACTTCTAAATGTGGTTCTAAACAAAGGGCAGTATTTTCAAGCATAGTTATAATAGTCCCTCAAGCCTTAAACAGATTAAATAACATCATACATAACACATCGCATGTAATAAGGTATAAGGAGATGCCATAATTAGGCACATTATCACATTTTTCGGCACAAGATCCCATAATTAGGCTCAAGTACCATAATACGGTACTAGGAGATAATTAGGCACAAGATCCACTTATTGGCATGAGATCCCATAAATAGGAAACAGTACCATAATATGAGATGCCATAATTAGGCACAGGATCCCAGAATTTAGCAATATATCACATAATTAGGAACAAGTACCATAATATGAGATGCCATAGTTAGGCACAAGATCCCATAATTTAGCAATATATCACATAATTAGGAACAAGTACCATAATATGAGATGCCATAGTTAGGCACAAGATCCTATAATTTAGCAAAAGATCACAAAATTAGGAGCAAGTACCATAATATGAGATGCCATAATTAGGCACAAGATCCCAGAATTTAGCAAAAGATCACATAATTAGGAACAAGTACCATAATATGAGATGCCATAGTTAAGCACACGATCACATTTTGAGGCATAAGTTATGTAATAAGGTAAAAACAGATGACATAATTAGGCACATCATCACATTTTATTTTAACAAGATCACATAATTAGGCACAAGTACCATGATATGATATAACAAGAAGCCTTAATTCGGCAAAAGAATCGATAACAACATTTACCGAGTTGCCATTGTACATTTACTCACAATTCCATGGAGGCCCGCGGCTGTGGCTTAGTGGTTAGCGAGTGCGCTTTCGGAGCCTACTTCGATGTACCGCTCACGGGATCGAGTCCGCCTGTCGACCCTCAGGTATATGAGTGAGTCACAAGATGTGGCTCCGGCAATCGCGGGGGT